>VDFB02270651.1:597662324-597682221 GCA_007258455.2 Sequoia sempervirens | reverse complement strand
TTAGTTCATGTTTGCATATCATAATGTGTTTTCCAACAACTTGTATTTCAATAATTTTTTATTAAAAATCAATAGCATTCATTAGTTTACTGCATTAATATCATTGCATTTAGACACATTCCATCCATATTTACATTAATCTTGAATGAGGACATTTCCCATTTTGGCCCATCTCTCTCCTTTTTAGGTGAAAAACCCTAGAAATGTGAGAGTATTAGGGTGCCAAAATCTTTGTCCACACTTTTTATCATTATTATTATTTTATGTGGAAGTCATGATGTATGGGGAGGATGGGTGGCCCCACATGACTATGAGACTTCTTTATAAAAATGAAATTATTATATGGAAAATTTCAAATTAAAAAATTGTAAACGGGATTTGTTTACATTAAAAAATTATCATTTGTCCCACTTGCCATCTTATCCACCACATTTGTGGATTTTGACAATTCGGTAGTTTTATTAGTGTTAGTTAAATGCTATGCCACAAGAATATATTCGTCGATTTGGTTCATCCCTCTTCAAGTGTCTTTTATAAGATTTATTTTTATTTTTGGTTTCATTTGTATAATATATTTTGAAATAGATTTTGTAGGATATATATATATATACATTTTTAAATAGATTTTTATTTGTACTAATTATAAAGTGTCATCTTTTACTTGTCAGGTTGTTTACAAAATCATAAATTGTAAAGACACATTAATAATAAATAAAATATCAAACTTTGTATCTATTTGAAGGAGTATGCAAATCTTTTTGAAGATGTTCTACATAATGATGAATTAAGATAAAATTCTTATTTTGAAGGGTTTTCAAATGTATTTTTGGATGCCTCAATTGTCTTGAGCAAGATCAATCACCCCATCTCCATGCACTTTTTCTTGATCTAAGTGACCATTAACAAAAATGTGCTTGGTTAAAAATACAACAATATGGTCTATGGACTAATAGGTCTTATAGTTTTTTAGTCCATACTACATCACATAAAGCACATTAATTTCCTTACTATTGCACCATAACCATGATCAAGTAGTTGTATGAAGATCTTCAAACTCCAATAGGTTGTGATGCTCCCTTAGAGAACCTTGCAGATGTGGATGAGATTGAAACAACAATTCATCCTCTCAATGCCCCATCTATATTCATTCATACTCACAACATTGATCTAAATAGTTGTGGAATGTACAATGCAATGGTTTGATATGCATTGATATTCTATTAAAATTTAATGTAAGTAAGATCGTAATTTCTCACATGGTAGTAGAGCAAGGTTAGCATATGCTAATCATTTTTTTGTTGGTAGTATTTTAGAGGATTTTTAAGCTAATAATTTAATTGCTAGTGATATTTGAGAGGATTTTTATGCTAATAATTTTTTTCTAACATGAACTTTAAAACTACAGGCTAGATGGCTCTTGTGATGAAGTCTAGATGGTGAAATTGCAAGTACAATACAATATAGAATAAGAAACGACCTAAAAAATAAGATAAGTTAAATAAACTAGAGGATATGGTATGAGAAAATGTTAAATTTAATTTTGAGGTCATATACCAGCAAAAAATTATATGATCAATATTCATATAAAATGATGTAAAATAAAAAGGACAAAATATACACTTTTACCTTCTACTATTACTTAACAATTAAAAAAACCATCTTCCAAAATTTCCTAAAATGATTGTATCTATAAATAAGCGTAGGGGGTATCAAACTTTGGAGAGTCCACATTTCATATTCAATGGTTGCAACCATATAAATTTCCAAAATATCCTCAATGGTTGCAACTAACAACTTATTTTTATTAGATTAAGAAATATTAAAATTTATAAGAAACTAATACGCAAATAAAAATAATATATTGTTTATGGAGATGTATAAAATTAATTTTTTATGGAGACAAAAAAAATCTACTATAAAATTCTACCTAGCCCATGAAAAATAAAACCACTTTTTGACATTACACTCATAGCTTCTTCACCTTATTTCATCTCAAACATTCAAAATAATTGAGAGGGTAACCCACTAGAGGCCACTTAAAATGTCATGAGAACTTTCTTTTAATTACAACTATATCACCCATTTAAAAAATCCCTAGAAAATGATACTTTTTTCAAACCCCCACCCTATAATGATTTAAAATATTTCATACATTTTGGAGAAAATATTATTTAAAATTATATGGCCCACTATGTATAAAGAAATACCAAATGAATTGAAATTAACAATCTAAAATGTAGCACATAGGTCATTGTGGATCATTGTGAAAGGACTAATACAAGATTTGATAGTGCTCATAGGGGAGTGTTTAAAGTTAGGAGGGTCAATTTGGGGAATTCTAAGAGGAAGCAAGGCACTCCCTCTAGAAAATTGCCTCACATCTAAGGTAGATTTAACTCTTGTAGTAATGAAGAATCTTGAAACATGCATTTTTCCATATGCTTGGGAGTTAGTTGGATATAAGTAGATCTTTATTGCTAAGAAGGATCCAAGAAATGCCACCAAAAAGAAGAAAATCTAAGTTTTCCATGGGAACATATTAGGGGCATTTGAGTAAAAGTGATAGATTGTGAGAATCATTGTCTCACTGTGTAAACATGTGCTTCTCATCGAGCTATACAGCACAAATTATTTCACCCATATAACATGACTTCCTCTAGGCAAGAGAAATAACATAGAATTTTTTTTATGATTTTATCACAACATCATCTAAAGCATGGTAAGCATTAGTTTCTCAACTATAGATGATAGGGAAAATCCAAATTATCTAGCCCTTTTGTTAAAAGGATATTTGGTATCCACTATTTTCCAATAGTATGTGTTGTTTAAATAATATGTAATATCTAATTTATGATGCTAAGATTTAGTGGTTTGTATGTTCAACAATTATAGTACAAAATATGTCTTAGCTATTGGGTTTGTTGGGAAAATGTCTCAACCTTGTGATTACATAATTTTTATTGTTGGTAGGTAAGCACAGGGGTGTGGGGGGAAGGAGTTGAGGGGGTGGGGGTTTGGGGGGTCTAGGTGGGTGGGGGCGTCTAGGGGCCGCACCCCTAAAAGTCAAATTTTATGTATATTTTATTATTGTAAATTTGAACCGTTCATCATTAGGTTTCATATCTAACGGTAGATATTTTTTTGGCTTGAATTTCCCTAGGAGGAAACCCTATTTTTATGAGGGCATTGTTTTGTGACTATAGTGTGATGTATTTTGAGAGTCTGATAGCAGTTGTGTTGCCTC
This sequence comes from Sequoia sempervirens, assembly GCA_007258455.2. Lineage (NCBI taxonomy): Eukaryota > Viridiplantae > Streptophyta > Pinopsida > Cupressales > Cupressaceae > Sequoia > Sequoia sempervirens. The sequence continues at coordinate 597,678,977 of VDFB02270651.1, read as the reverse complement.
TAGATCTTCGGTTGGTGATACTCCTATGAGAAGCATGATCTACAAGTATATTGTAATCTTCATGATTTCTAAATAATATATTGGGAAACTTTTGGAGTGTGGGGTTTTCTCTCAAAAGGGTTTTCCCCACATAAATCATTGTTCTATGGTATCCTTGTTGTTTATGTTTATTTCTATTTAAGTTTTGTAACTATTGAAAAGATTTGTAAATTTTTGCATTATCCTCCTCTCAAGATTAGTGTAGGAAGTTTTTAAAATTACCTTAGCTTCCTTATATAGGGTAAAATATAGCATATATTTTTTAACATTTTTTGGGGTTTTAATTTAAATAAATTGTCTTATTATAAAAATCTAGATGGATTGAATGCAAAATTAGTTTCAAGTATTTTTATATATTTTTTACCAAAATAAAATGGATGTTTCTTTGAAGTTTATGCATAGAGTAAAACAAATATTCTTTTATTTTTTTCTAGAGTTCTTGGGATTGATCATCTTTACTAAATTTCATATATGTAGTAATGGTAGAGTATTGAGTTTGAAAAAAGCATAAGTTATGATAAGTGGCCCTAGTTTGAGGAGAGAAACAATATTATGATCCATTGCTAAACCACTATCCGTACCCACCCTTAGGTTGGTGGGGTTGGCTATTATTAGTGGGGGGGCACCAACCCCACCATCCTATTTGGTTTAGGTGGAGGGTGCTATGGGACCCTTGATATCACTAAATCTCTAAAGGAAAAATTGTATGGGCCTCGTGCTCTTACAAGACTTAAATATCTTTCTTTCTCCTTACCTCTACAAGCCCACCACTACATAGTCATGAGGTAAGTGAGGATTATAATAAATTTTTAACAAATATGGAGATGAGGTGCCCAGTAATATTATTAACATATGGCCTCAATCTATATACTATAATAAGTACTTGCATCTCCATTTAAGATAAACCTCCCTTGATTTATAAGTAGGGAATTCAATAAATTAGTTTAAGAGATAGAAGGTCTAAAAACAAGGTGATGTAAATCAAGCTTGGATCTTTAGAGGCTACAAATGGTTAGTGTAGGATGAAGGAGGAGAGACCCATTGTGAGGCTTCTAGTAGGGATTCTATGCAATTGAGTTTTTTTAACATAAAGAAGCTATTGTTGGTTATCTTGTGGCTTATTATTGTCAGAGGCATGCTTTCCCATCAATTGAGATTTTTTTGATATGTTGCTCATTCTATGTATGACAATTCTTAATTGACTCTCTTCCATTTGCATTTAATTTGGTCTTCAATTTTAACTTATTTATATTTTTAGTCTTCTATTCGATATAGGGATTAATAACCTTATAATGAAAGACATTTTTATTTTACTCCTTAAAAACTCTCACACAATCAAATCTAGAAAACAACACAAGTAAAATTATTATGGATTGCGGAAATCTAAAGACATAAATATATTCTTGTGTTTACATGGCAAGAACAGGTTCATGATTTATAAGTGATATACATTATTTATCATCTTATAACTTGAACATATAGTTATCAATGTTTGGAAAAAATAGACAAGATTTGAAATACTTTAAATCTAGTTATCTAGATTTGTATGTACCATAGCTTCCAAGGGCCATAATACCTGTCAAATAATGTTCATATCAAATATTTCTAGTAGAACTTGAAAAATAAATTATTAGACATTTAGTTTGATTTAGGATGAGTTGAATACTACTTAATGAAGGATGTTTACAAGTGGTTGGATCAAATACAAGTTTGCGTGGATGAGTATAAGATTCTAGAAACATAAAAGTGACAATTTTATTTGTGGATTTTGTTTAATTTTAAATATGTATACAAATGCATTATACAATATTTACTTGTCAAATTAATATTATTTAAAATTCTGAAGTTTTCACAGTCCATAATTATTACAATAGATATTTGGAATTGATTTGGCACAACTTTTATCATCAATATTTGTCACGCCCCGCCGTGCGAACCCCAAAGGAACTAATAACAACGGAACAATTTTTTTTTTATAAGAATATAATAACATACTTAAGTATTATAACATAACAATGTATTAAGAGGCACAACTAGTTCCAATGGGGTACACGAAGTGACATGACTACACTAACCCATAACAACGATAATAAGATAACAATAATTAATCCATTACGTAAATCTATACATTCCCATATCATCATTTAAATATCCATTAAACAATAACCATATTAATAACATATGCACATATGGCAATACATGGAATTATAAAGATATAAAGTGTTACATAATTTTGATAGATATAAATCAACATAACCAACTATAACAAATGATCCTGAATAAATACATGGCCTGAATAGTTATTACATCCAAACGATAGTAAAATACAATTGTCGGAACATACATCTCAATAACCACATATACAATTTACAAGGAGGTCATCCCAACACACGTGGGAGACAATACATCAATGAATACATTACATATGAAGTATATACATCAATCTGGTACATAAGGACACTGGATCATCAACATCCGCCAAAACCTGCAAGTAAAAGATACCTCTGCAACAAAAGAGGGAACCCAATGGGGTGCGAAGCACGTTCCACCCAACCACCCCCGTGCTGAGAGTAGACAAGGAAGGGTCCCCGACCAAGCATGCTAACAATAACAAAGACTAACTCCAAATAGACAACTTTAACATCAAAGACCACTAGAGAACTCACAACAACAATTCCAAAGGCACAACAACACCACTTCAGAACATAACAACAAGTCATAATCACAACATCAATGAAAACTCAAGACATAATATCAAAGACTACTTCCAACAATAACCAAAGACAAATCAATAAATCCCTTAATCACACAAACACAAAATCACTTAACATCTACAATCACGAAGTCACTTACAACTACAAACACAATATCACTTAACACGAGGTTACAATGCTTCCAGAGAACAAAGATCATGAACATCGCACAATAACTGATCAACTGTCGACATAGGAAGAGTGTCATGCATAAATTGCCATGAGTTACCCTGGCTCAACCTTCCTAGGCTACCGGACCCCCATCCTGGGTTACCCTGGCTTGCCTCTACCGGCCGCCGGACCCTCACGCAAAACTATGCGTCCCATCTCATCTCGAGCCTTATCATTCACTTGCTTCACGAGAGAGACATCCTTTATCTTTATTAGTGTGAAATCCCCCCCATTAATTCATTTAGATTATCACTTAATTAAACTCTAGGTAGGTTACCCTGGCGCCCCTTTGTGTGCCGGACCCCCACAAAGAGCCACTCTCCTATCGACAACACAACAAAGTACAATACCACAATAGTAACTAGACAACAAAACCTCTCCAATCCAAGGAGAAAATAAAACCAAGAACTCACTCCGAACACTGGAGGAACCAAATATGGAAACACACTCCTTCCAAAGGAGGTGCAAATCTTGTTACCCACTCCTATTTCCCAGGAGGCACAAATCCCCGTTCATGGAAACCGGGTACAACATCATAGTACAATACATTAAAGCGATTCACCAAAATGAACCCCCACTCAAGAAAACTTCTCTGGAAGACTTACATAGACCCTTACCCCATTTGCCTGACACGGAGAAATAAAAGAAACATGAAAGACACGCATTCCATCTCTGGAAGCCCTTAACAATAACTTATACTCTTACGAACAGTAAGGTGAATCTAGGGTTTTCCCATACAACATGATTAAACAAAGAAGAGAATACCACCACAAACTTAACAAATAACCTCAAGAGAACGAGTACTTAAAAACAACTCCATACAAGAATATTTCCAAAACTCAACAGTTTCATCAAACAAATAAATCAACAATTCGAGGTTATTCGATTCAAACAAAACACACTGTCAAATTCAGATTCACACAATTACATGATAACATCATACATTTAAGTTTTAACTATTCGATTTAATTATGATCCCACAGCTTATCTCCCATTCCTTAATTAAACTATATCACATAAAAATTATCATATTAAATTTTGATCGAAACATCACAAAATTAATATATAAATATTTATCCAAACATAAAATATTTTTATAACAATCATTTTATAAAAAAAAAACATATTATAGAATTAACAATTCTTTTATACATATATTAAATAATATATATATATATTATATACATATATATATTAAATAATATATAGTAAATTTATATCAAATAAATATATATATATATATATATTATTATAAACCAAATGTAAATAAAATAAAATAAATCGAATTATATAAATTGAATTATATAAATTAATTTATAACCCAAAATCCAAATTTAAATGCATAAAAAATAAAACTAAAAAATTCTAAATTTATTTTCACTGTACCACGGCCTGGGAGGCCGTAGCCCCACAGGCGGTGGTACTGCGTGCCACCCTATGGTGGCCGCAGCCCCCCCACAGCCTGTGGTACTATGTACCACGGGCTGTGGTGGCCGCGGTCCCCACAGGCTGTGGTACCGCACGTACCACAGATTGTGGCGGCAGCACCACAGTGGGGGCCGTGGGTGGTACGGCCTCGGCCGACCCCCACACCCCAATAATTAAAATTTAACTTTTATTTTTATTTATTTATTTTATTTTATTTATTTTTTTATATAAAACATACAGATTTTATAAACTAAAATAACACGAATTTTGAAAATCGAATTCGTCCAGACGTCTTTTATTCATTTTAAAACAAAAATTAAAACTCAATAATTAAATACTATATTCAGTACACAGAACCCGAGGCCCAGCATACAGGCACAAATACATCCATTTATTTATTCTGTATAAACAAATGCTTAAATCTATAAATATATACACAACAATTAATTTATATCAATATAATAAATAATATATAGAGAATTTATATTTAAACAAAACTTATGACAAATCAATAAAAAACTTCAGGTTTTCATACAAGATAGATATTAACCCAGAAAATCGATTCAATCAGAATGATAATAAATGTATCTCTAATCTTTGAATATGAATAAATATATTTAACCCAAGATTCTAAGTAACTCAACCATGGATCTTCAATAACTCAATATAAATTTAAACATGCAAATTCGATCTTCCATCAGAAATGATTCTTTTTGTTTTATATTTCAAGCACACTAGTTTTCTCTACTAAACTGCGTTGAAGGATTTTAAAACAAGTTCTTCTATAATTTACTACAGAAGATTCGAGAGTTTTACATACAAACAAGTTTTCAAAACATAAACTTCATTCAAACAATTTTTCGAAAACATAGCATTCAGATTTGTTTACAGACCTACGAAGTATTAATAATTTAAAAGGGGAAAACCTGGAATCCTGTGTCTGAAGGAGAATCCCGCCTGTAACCTCCTCTCGAATTCCTCCTGTAACTCCTTTCTCGACCTTCTGCCTTCAATATTCTACTGAATAATCCTTTCTTTGTAAACTCGCAATAATTTTTACCCAGAAGAAAACCTCAAAAACCCCAAAACTAACTTTCTTATTTTTCTTTTCTAGATCTCAAAAAAAACTACAGAGCAAAACTCCAACCAGAAAACTTGTGTCTGCATAATTTTTCTCATCCAAAAATAAATAAATCACCAAATAAAATCAATAAATCTTTTTCCACTTTCTTTTCCAAAAAGCCTCTTTCCTTATTGGCCCTTTTTCAGCTTTTAAAAGCTCACACATATCTAAAATTTTAATTAAAATAATTTATTTAAATTTAGATATTATCTTCACATAATTTCCTAATTTAATATTAATAAAAAATAATATTTAATTACTCTCAACAATATTAATTTAATTATAATTATTTGCACTTTTAATTAATTAAATCACTTTTAATTTATTATTCATTTAATTTTAACATTTTTCTAACTCTCAATTAAATCAAATAACAATGCAACCTTAATTAATTATTTTATGCAATATGATTAATTAATTAAACACTACCCAAGAATAAAATAAATACTCAACAATAAAACTATATACAATACAAGACAAAACTTCAATCATAACACAACGACTCACAACAGACGACGGACTTGGGACGGGGACACTTCCAAGCCTACTCCCTTTTTCAACTTTTACCCATTGGGTTAATTTATTGCTTGCCCTGTCCTGCCGAAGCAGGTGGAATCGAGACTTATTCCTGCAATCCTGCATCCAAATAAACGTCAAGTAGCACATGTACATATATACATAAAATCAACATCCTATCATGAGAAGGAATTGCAGTGTAGCAGGGCACTCGTGAACGAGTGATGCTACACTGTCCTCTCACCTAATCTATTCTAATAATTATAATATCAATAATGAGCTAACATTTCTAACCAAATTGACATAAGATAACATGATATTAAACTACTGCATCTTAACTAATTATTAAACAATTGCATCATATAATAATACTGAATTAAATAACATCACCATAAACTCATCACATTGACATATAAACATTAATGACAATTCATTTAAATAAACAAATATTCCAAACAACGCACAGAGTATCATTAATCCTCCTAATAAAGTCATATCAAACGAATAGGTCCACTCAAGGAAACAACATCATCAAACTACAACCAACCAAATCAACCCTAATAGTATCATGTTAAAGTATAGAAATTAATAAGTCTAAACAGTATGAGGGGTATTACAATATTTCATATCAAACTTCATGATCAATTTATCTCTTCTCTTCCTAACTCATCTTGATGATGGGTCATGAAATTTGATTTGAAATATTGATAATAAAAATTGCATAGAATTAGTTTAAAAAATCTATCATAATATTAATTTTACTATCACATGACTTTTATTTAATTACAATTTTTTTATAAATATTAATACTATAATTTTAAAAACTTATAAAAACCATACGTAAATGATTATATTTATTACTATTTATGGTAATTATCTTATCGAAAAAAGAAAGAATCTAAAAGAAATGTTGAATGGAAGTAGGTGTGTTCTATTAATAGTGGAGGATGCAACCGCCAACCACTAACTTTCTTAAAGCTTGAATTTGAAAGAATTTCCTAAAGTTTGACATCGCATGTGACGATTTTCACTCGAACTCTTGGCTTGACGATAATTTTATGGACAGAAAATTAGAAACCCATCCATAAAATAATCAATCATAGTCATTGGCATAATGGGAAAGCCTTTCAAGCATGTGGGGTAGCTGTCATGTGTTTGGATCATTCCTCTTTTGTCACGTGTTTCTGTACCATAGAAAAATTTATTTCTTGCTCTATTTGGGAATAATTGATGATAAGTTGAACTTAATGATGCCTTGATTCAGTGTTGTGAGGTGTTTTACACATCCAAACTAAGTCTTGGACCCTTTCAAATAGAATAAAATGCATCTAACAATGTTTTGTAAAGGTGTTGTAAAGTGTTGTAAGAGACTTTCACACCTCTCTAGACTTAATGAACCTATTTTCCCTTAACATTATAAAATATATTCAATTGCATTTTCATATCAATCTAGAATGCTTTTAAAATAAACTTAATGTTAATCTAGTGTTGTAATGTGTTTTACATATTCACATTGGATTTTGTGCCTTTCTATGCTAAGTGGACCTCATTTTAGTGTTGTAAAGTGTATTTAATCACACCTTCACATTGAATTTTGTGTCCCAAGCCCTAATTGACTTTACATCACCACTAATAGGCCCTTGTTACCCCATATTATGCTTCTTGAGGTATAAATTGATCAAATAACTGACTAAGTCATCATATAAACCTAATTTTCTTATCTCCTAACATTCCAGCTCTCAAAATGACCCTTCTAGGACTAATTTGCCACTCTAGACAAATGATTCCTTGCCAGGTGGGACTGATTCACCCAAGGTGGTGAATTAGTTCCATTTGGGTCATTTTTGAGTTTGGAGCAAGAAATTTTGGAATTTAAGTTTATTTTTCTTTCATGTCGGCCTTGGGTGTCAAATTAACAAATAATTAAGGTGGATTTCCTATAAAATTAAGCCTCTAAATTCTAATTCACATCTCTTATCATTCATTCATCATTTGTCTTCCACCTCAAGTCAAGCAAGCTAGGGTTTCAACATTCTACATCATCAAGATAGCTTCCTAAGACACTCAAGGCAAAAATATTCCTCCATTGCTATAGAAATTCAAGATCAAACATCATGGTAAGGTACTAACTCCATTTTTTCATGTTTCATTACATTATTTCATCATTTTGGTTTAATTACCTAAAAAGGGGTTTGACCAAGGAAAGCCCCCACGCCTTAACATCCAACATTTCTCCTTCTCTTCTTGTGTGTTTGTAGATTTAGGCATCTTGGAGGCTTGTAAATAATTGAATATCAAGTTGAAAATTTGTTGAAAAAGTCAAAATATCAACAAAAAGTCACTTTTAAGTTCAAAAATCAGACTTTCAGAGGTGGACACCTATCAAGAACCGAAGTGCAGACCGAGGGCTCTTGTTTCCTCTTTTGGGTTTTTAGAAATTCAAAAGTGGAATCATTCACCATAAGTGGAGAATGAGTCCCATTTCTAGGCCTAAAAAGTGTTCTTTGTAGTTTTGGATACCCAGTTGTCCCAAACGGGTCTTGGGGTAGTTTCTTAGAAGAAGGACTAATTCACCTAGAATGGCGAATGAGTCCCAATAGGCCAAATTTTCAGTATCAACAGCATTCCAAATATCATTTCCAATCTCTATCAATTTCGTAGGTGAAAACTTTTAGTTTCATCAAATTATGTTACAGTTTGGTTTCATTTCTAAGTGTTTTTGCATATCACAATGTGTTTTCCAACAAGTTACATTTCAATAGTTTTCACTTAATATTCAATATATTTTATTAGTTATTTTTATTTTTTTATCTAAGTTAGGCACATTTCATTCATATTTCCATTATACTTGCATTAGTTTGAGTAAACCACCTAGGTTTTTGGCCTAACTCTCTCCTTTTAGGTGAAAAACCCTAAGAGTGCAAGAGAGGTACATAGCACCCAAAAATAGATGGTTCATTTGGTGAACCTACTTTTCAAATACTTTCTTGTTTTATTTGGAGTCCATCATCATCCTATAATTAGCTTACATTGCATTTTGCATTAGTTAAGTTACATTCTAGGGTTTCAAATTTTGCATAAACGAAAAGTGCATATAGGTTGCATTTTCGACATCTAAAATCATTTAAATTTTTAACTTAGGTATGCATCATAGAACTCAGAAAACATCAAAATCACTAAAAAATTTCTAAAATTTCTGAAAAAAATCCATACTGGGACTCATTCGCCACTTTGGGTGAATCAGTCCCTTTTCACCCTTGAAACTGCCTTTTATAGAACCAAAAATCATATTTTTGAGCTTCTGTTTGCTGCCATTACCGACTTGTATCTATTAGCTGAGTTTCTATAACATGCATTTCATTAGATCTAGCTTAAATTAGCTCATTTCATGCATTGCTTAATTTCTAATTTGTGTTTTCTTTCAGATTGTTGCATAGTGTAATTAGAAAATTACCTTGTTTCATATTTGAAAATTGTATTTCATTTTACGTCATTGCATTTTACTTTCTTTCCTTTTTCATCATATCATGTTTTCTTTCAAAATATATGGCTTTGATTTCGTTAATAGTGGATTGCATAAGTACAACATTCCCTTTTATGAGTTAAATTTTGATTACAACAATGAGGTCTTTAAGAAACATGCTCAAACCATGGACACAATCCTTAATATTACATTTCCCATTGGTGAGAATAGTAGTGTAGACAATCATAACAATCATACTTGTTCTTCTCCCAATATCTCTCCTATTAGTGATGAAGGTATCTTGGTGAAAGAAGATACAAGCGTTGAGATTCTTGATTGTCTCTCTCATCATTCCCATTTAGAAGACATTAGACAACATGAGGATGAAATCATAGAAACATTTCTAAACATAATTTTACCTAGTCTTCGTAACCATGACAATCAACATTGTCCTTCTCCTAATATCCCTCTTCGATTCCACGAGGATAGGTTGGTGTTAGAAGATATATCTATTAAGAGTCATGACAATCTTGACCCTCCATTCCCTAATGCTCCTACCATTTGGAACAATTTATTTGACAATCATAGAGGTCCTTCTCTTCATCCCTCCCTCGCTTGTGATGAAGCTATTACAAGCTCTCCTACTAAGATAGTTAATATGGAACAAGAGAATGAGACAACGGACAATCAAATAGAACCTTCTCCTACCATCCCCACTCTCAATAAATATGAAAATACACCATTGATCATTCCCCTACTTGTAATGAAGTCATTTTAGAATAACCAAATCATGAATGTCAAGAACATTTGATTAGTAGTTCTCCTAAAAACTCTCCTCCTAGAGAGAATAGCATGGTTCTAGAAAATGACAACCATAATAATGTGTCTTCCTTAGATAACCCAATGATTCTAGATTTCTTTTTATTAGAGATACATCAAACCAAGACCATTGAGGTTTTGAATGCACAAGTGTCCATTAGATCCCTCTCGATCAATGGACCTCATCATACCCCGCGGGACATCCTAACAACCCTCTAATTATCTACCCACCTTCCAACAAACAACAAAAACAAAATAAACTTGAACTTGTCCTTTACCCTCCTAAGGATAATGTTTTGTAGCAACTGAGTCATAATACCATTGCGCATATGTATAACACTCGAAACAATCTACAACCACCACAACCAACCCCGATACCCTTACCCTTACCATTGCCTAATCCTATCCTACCTAACCCTTTCTTTCCATTTCAAAAGGAGTATGATCTTGTCGAGCAACTTAAGAATACTCCTGCTAAGATATCATTGTGGGACCTTATTCAAGCCTCCCCTCACTATCACAACATGATCCAAACAACCTTACAACAAGTTCCCATCTCTTCTAATGCGCTACCAAATGACATAGCATTCATCATTCACAGAATAAATAATCACATTGTTTTCCACCAAAGTGAACTCCCCTCTTTGGACATGGAAAAACAAAATGATCTTTGCATGATCATAGCGCAATACAAATGAAAAGGGATAAAAATAACTCTTGTAGATATTGGTTTTTCCCTTAATGTGTGTAGTGTGAGCCTTCTAGATAGGCTTGGCATTGATCAATCAAATATTGAACCTGATTCTTTATTTATTCAGGGATTTGACAATGTCGAAAAGAAACTACTCAGGGTAATCATTATACCTCTTATAGTTGGAGTGGCCACATTGAATACACCAATCCATGTTATGCCTTATAAACTTTCAAGTAATCTTATCCTAGGTAGACCGTGGATTCATGCAATGAATGGGGTACCCTCTACTCTTCATCATAAAATGAAATACATCTACAACAACACAGTTCACATGCTTGATGCTGATCCCAAGCCTTATAGTGTCTTACAACTTGAGAAAAACAAAGAAAATACCTTGAACATATCAACATCAATTACATAAGTGGAACCTGTGCACCAAAACAACAATGAAAAATAAATTAAACAACACACAAAGCTATTAGACGATGATTGGGGTTCCTTGGATTTCGAACATGAATTCATGGGAAAATGCAAGATCATACACAAAGATTCCAATAGGAAAAATGAAAAAGCAGATGACGCTTCAAAAACATTCACCTCAACCACTTTAGACAATGAAACAAACTACACAACCACCTTTGACGATGTTTATCACCAACCACCAATAGATCCAAAAGCACTGAAAAATCTTTATGGAAAAGGGTATGAGCTTATGAAACAACTTGGCTATAGTAGAAAAGGATGTGGTGCTAATGAACAAGGTATCCACAACCCTATAGACCCTATCACACAACAAAGCACTCATGGTCTTGGTTATTGCCTTGTGATAGAAATCGCCAAGCCTTCACTCAATATCAACACCATCACAAAAAATTCATCAAATACAACCTTAACCATAGTGTATCCTAAACTGATCAACACTAGTGGTCTTGATCATTCTCCTTTGCAAGCAATCAAAAAAACAAATACATCTTTGCTTAATGTCTATGTCATCTCGCAAGACACATGATTTGCATTCGATAGATTTTCCCTCCTCCTCTAAGAGTGAGCACAAAATCTTGCAATCTAAAGAACCTTGTTTAGGTATGACATCCTGTACTAAGCAAAAAATCTCTTTTCCACCAACAACATAAACTACTTCTCCCCTTGATCAAGAGGGTATCTTGTCAAGACTCCTCCATGATCACTTGATTTCCCTTCCCCCAAGAACTCACAAGAAATTTTATTACAAGACATAATTTTGCACATATCATAGAGTTAATGGTCATTCTACTAATGAATGCAAGGCTTTGAGCAGTAAAATCCAACATCTTAAGGAGTTTGGTGTTCTTCCTTATGTGGGGGGCACCTAATTTCTCTAATTGATACTGATTTTCACTCTACCATGCATCTTATACATCATTTCAGCTCACCCTTATCCTGCACCAAGTGGGGGCAAGGGGTTAAGTAGCCTTGACCTCGTATGTCACTTGTAGTTGCTTCCTTTTCGCTAGTCGTCAACCTTTCATGAACATATAAGAGAAAGCTTGGGACATGTGGACGATGTGCCTTAAGTTGGATCGCATGTGACATACTACCTTTTTCATGATGTAGCTTCTCAGAAACATATGACTTGGCATAGGGATTTTTGAATAAGCCCTTATGTCTTCTTCATCTACTTTAAAGAAATTGCTCATAGTAATGGTGTTAGCAACCTCTTTAAAGTGGGGGCATACATCGACACTTACATTTCATTTTCTGATTTTCTTTTTCTTGTGATTTCCTCTCTTGGAAATATTAGGTACAATGTTGCCCAAGATGAGACATTGCACTTTTCTTCTCTTGGAAACAAGATGAGACCATTTTCATTTTTCCTCTCCTAGAAACATTACACATGATGTTCATTAAGATGAGACCTTGCACAAATTAATCAAAATCCGTTTGAATAGTCCTTGCACTATTTTGCATTAACAATGCCTATTAGTGTCAAGCCAATGAAGTTTTGCTTACTTCATAGAGCTCAAAAATTATTTTCCTTTGTGGTGCCTTATTAAAGTTATCAGGAGGTATAACTTTGGTATGGTTGAGCAGGAAAGCCCATTCCGAGGGATGACTTTTCCCCATAGCCACCTTGTGGATTTCTCACCCTGCAGACAACTAGAAGTTTCGTGGCCCCAGAGTGAGTATACTTGGGCTTTCTCACCCAGTGGACAACCAAGAGTTCTGTCACCCCAGAGTGAGTATGCATTTTTGGACAAACAACCTACATCTGATCCACATCATATTAGACAAACAGTCGAAGCTTGATCCATCCCATTTTCATTTCCTTCTAGTTCTTGTCATTGCATGATTGTGTATCTTGTTTGGTTGCACATCATTCACCTTGTGTGTGTCCTTTTGCACTCATGTTGGATTTGACTTAGGATCTTAGATCCTGGGGGCTTGACCACCTTCTCAATCTTTGTTATCCTAAACCATTTGTATTGGTACAATTGGACCTCACTTGAATGTATACTTTAGTGTGAGTTTGCAACAAGTTCATCCTCTCACTAAAGTGAGGGCTAAATGTATTGTAGAAAAAAGTATTTCTTTCTTGATTTGGGAATAATTGATGATAAATTGGACTTAATGAGGCCTTGATTTAGTGTTGTGAGGTGTTTTACATATCCACACTAAGTCTTGAACCCTTGCAAATGGAATAAAGTGTGTCTAACAATGTCTTGTAAAGGTGTTGTAAAGTGTTGTAAAACACTTTCACACCTCTCTAGACTTAATGAACCCATTTTCCCTTAATTCAACATTATGAAATATATTTAATTGTATTTTCACATCAATGTAGAAGGCTTGTAAAATAAACTTAATGTTAATCTAGTGTTGTAATGTGTTTTACATAAATTCACATTGGAGGTTGTGCCCTTCTAGGCTGAGTGGACCTCAATTTAGTGTTGTAAAGTGTGTTTAATCAGACTTTCACATTGAATTTTGTGTCCCAAGCCCTAATTGACCTTTACATAACCATTAATAGGCCCCTATTAGCCCATATTGTGCATCTCAAGGCATAAATTGATCAAATAACCAACTAAGTCATCATATAAACCTGATTTTCTTATCTCCCAATATTCCAGCTATCAAAAGGACCCTTCTGAGACTAGTTTTCCACTCTGGGTGAATGAGTCCCTTCCAGGTGGGACCGATTCACCCAAGGTATCGAATTAGTCCCATTTGGATCATTTTTTAGTTTGGAGCGAGAAATTTTGGAATTTAAGTTTATTTTTCTTTCATGTCGACCTTGGGGATTAAATTAAAGGAAAAATAAGTTGGATTTCCTATAAAGTTAAGCCTCTAAACCCTAATTCACATCTCTTATCATTCATTCATCATTTGTCTTCCACCTCAAGTCAAGCAAGCTAGGGTTTCAAAATTTTAAGTCATCAAGATAGCTTCCTAAGACATTCAAGGGCAGAATCTTCCTCAATTGCTACAAAATTCAAGATCAAACATCATGGCAAGGTAATAACTCTATCATTTCATGCTTCATTAGATTCTTTCATCATTTTGGTTTAACTGCCTAAAAAGGGGTTTGACCAAGGAAAACCCCCATGCCCTAACATCCAACATTTCTCCTTCTCTTCTTGTGTGTTTGTAGATTTAGGCATCTTGGAGGCTTGAAAATAATTGAAGATCAAGTTGCAAAGTTGTTGAAGACATCTCCTTGTTGAACAAGTCAAAATATCAACAAAAAGTCACTTTCAGGTTTAGAAATCAGACTTTCAGAGGTGAACACCTGTTAAGAACCAGAGTGCAGACCAAGGAATCCTATTTCCTCTTTTGGATAATTTTCATAAATTCAAAAGTGGACTCATTCACCATTAATGGAAAATTATTCCCATTTCTAGGCCTAAAAAGTATTTTTTGTAGTTTTGGATACCCATTTGTCCGAAACAGGATCTGAGGCAGTTTCTTAGAAGGACTAATTTGCCTAGAATGGCGAATGAGTCCCAGTAGGAAAAATTTTAAGTATCAACACCATTCTAGATTTCATTTCCAATCTCTATCAAGTTCTCAGGTTCACACTTCCAGTTTCATCAAATTCTTTTATAGTTTGGTTTCATTTCTAGGTGTTTTGCATATCATAATGTGTTTTCCAACAAGTTGCATTTCAGTAGTTTTCACTTAATATTCAATAGATTTATCAGTTATTTGCATCTAGTTTATCTCATATAGGCACATTTAATTCATATTTCCATTATCCTTGCATTGGTTTGAGTGAACCACCTCTAAGGTTTTGGGCCTATCTCTCTCCTTTTAGGTGAAAAACCCTAAGAGTGCAAGAGAGGTTCATAACACCCAAAAATATATGGTTTTTTTTGTTATCATGTGTGGATTAAATGATTGACCTAATGTCATATTAATCATTATTATATGAAATGAGAGGAAAGTGGAAGTTGCAGCAACACAACTTGGCCTTTCCCTATAGACAACAACCTCAATTGCTTCATCATTGCTTCGGTTCAGTTCTAATTTTCCTCATGGGATTTCAGATTTGGGATTGCAAATTTGGATGCCTCTTTAAGAAAAAACCTCAAAAATTACAAATAGTTAAAGTTGTACAATTGCAACAAGAAAATAATAGACATCACAACAAAAGTTGGCTGCACATCAACAAAACCATCAAAGAAACAGATTTAGATGTCTATAGTTGCACAACAGCAACAAAATATACAACATAAATTGTTGGTTGCACAACAACACCACCATTAGAAAAAATGTATAGCAGTAACTGTGGCAACATTGTGGTTGATGAACCTAGCTTCTAGCAGCATCAGTTGTTGAAAATCTTCATCAACAACCCTACTCATAGTCATAAGTACAAAAACACAATCCTTAGGATGGAGAAGCATAATGATAACATCCAAAGAAAGTTGACAATCCCCATCATAGTGAACTCTTTTTGAAATTCTGTAAACAATTTTCAAATCTCTTGATTTGATCCCAAATATTAAGCAAAGTGTTAGCAAGGTCAATGTTAATCTGAGGGATAGTCTGGAGAATGCTAATGTGGAGGGCTAATTTTGAGCAGATCATCTGAGCTTCAATTTTCATAGGTAGAAAAGTATGAGAGAACGCAACCAAGCCTCAAAACTTCCAAATGAAATTAAAAATAACTTGTCACGATGTCTGGGTAATGATATTGTGATGGGAGGATGGCCTAGAAAGCACTGCCTTCAAAGAACAAGATTGAGGAAAGAGAGCTAGAAGAATGGAAAGAGGGAGAAACACAATTGGAGAGCATGAGAACAGATCCAAAAAGTATGTTTAATAGTGGAGTCACAAAAAAAGTATCCCTTCTACTTTTACTGGCTTGTTTGGGACCTCTTTGTGAGTTAGGCTTAACGTTGCCTTGATTTAGTGTTGTAATGTGGTTAACACATTCACATTAGGTCTTGGGCCCTTGTGAACTAATGGATTTAAATGGTACCTTGCTACTAAAGTGTTGTGAAGTGTTGTAACTCACTTTCACACTTTTTGAAGGTCTTATTAATTAATTACACCTTATAAACCTCTTTTTAACATTAATCTTGCCTTATTTGAAGTGTTGTAAAGTATTGTGACACACTTTCACACTTTTCTAGGATTTTCATTAATAATTGGGCTTTCTTATGCTTTA
>VDFB02270651.1:597604574-597657809 GCA_007258455.2 Sequoia sempervirens | reverse complement strand
GATCTTATGGTGATTCCACACAACAAAATCTGGACATGAAATTCTAAAAACCCTTAACCTCTAAAAATGAAATATGATGAGATGTTGTTTTAAAATATGATTTTCAAACCTGGAACTACAAATCTGACTTCACAACTGAATTCTACAAAAAGACAATGACTACCCTCAACCTGGTGATATCTTCTTAAATTTTTTCTGATTTTTCCCAAGAAAATCATCCTTAGTTCTCCACAAACTATCTCAAGTAGAGAAAAACACTGTCGCAATAAATCAGGCGCGAACTCACTTTTCTTTATGTCGGCCATAATTTGATTTTTTTAAAAATTTCATGTTTGTCAAACATTCGACGAAAATAATAGCTGACATTTCGACGAACCCCAGGTTCATCAAAATTTTGATGAACATCGGGGATAAACTTTCAAAAAAATCAAAAATTACACATCAAATTTTACAAGCACCCGACGAACATCGAATTTTACATATTTTGTCAGACAGTTTCGTCGTATTTTGTAGTCAAATGTATTAGTGTCCCCCTGACCCATAGTGCATTTTGTTAGATATGCGTTTGTGTTGCCTATCGACAAGACCCCAGAGATGTCACAGCGAGAGGAATTCATGTGCTGACATCAATCGGTAAGACATCAATCAGAGTCCCGGCGACTAGAAGCTTCCTATCGGCATGAGGGATTTTCTTCGGGGTGAAGTCTCAACAAAGGCTTCGTGTCCCACCGACTATCGCAGACGGGGTTAACGCTTCGGCAAGAGTTGTAATCTTCGGTAGGTGGTCTTTCTGAAAGCTGCATGTCTCATCGACCACCAAGAAAGATATTGCCTTTCGGTGAGAGGCCTCTATGGCGGAGAGATGTCCCAGTGAAGTCTTCGGGTCTCATCGACACGGCACCAAGTGGGAATCATTTGATATGAGGTCTTGCAGTCTCGCCGACTCATTCTATTACGCCGACTTATTGCTTCATCGGGGAGAGAATGGAATTGTCACAGTGACAAAAGGTGAACTTATGAAGATTCCTTGGCGAAACATAAGGTATCTACAAGACGTCTCCCTAACAAGAGGATTTTATGGTGATGCATATAAAACGTAAGGATACATATCGGTGTGGCTACAGCGAGGTCTTGGTGACAACATGGGTTGGAAAAAGTTGAAAGTTTCACCGAAGGGTTCCCCCTTCGGTATAAGGTCTCGGCGAAGAGGAAAGGTCTCGCCGACACGAGGTAAATTTGACATAAGTCTTGTTGATCCATCAGAGTCTAAATGAATGAAACGGCATCAGCAAAGCAAGATTTCATCGCTATGAGGTCTCACTAATTAGGGAAGGTCACACCAACACGGTAGAGCTATCGCCATAACTCTTGCCAAATTTGAAGGGCATCAGGTGGAATATTTTGCTTTCGCCATCACATCGGTCAGACCAAAGGGAACTAGCCATAGCCTCTAGCCAACAATGGGGAGTTTTGTCGATGATAAGGAGGGCTTGGTAAGAAGAAAGGATTTCGGGGTAAGGTCTCCCCGAAACATTAGAAGTCTCCCTAACATTAAAGATGAGCTCGCCCAAGGAGTCTAGCATCGTCGTGACTCTTGCCGAAAAAATAAGTTCAGGGAGAAAACAAAAGCTCCCCATAAGGTCTCCCTGACTACAAAATGTCTTACCGACAAGATTTGTTTCGAGGAGAAGAAAAATTTGCGCTAAGAGGTCTAGCCAAAGTTTGAGGGTCTCGCCGACATGAAATTTGGGTTCGGCGAGACAGGTTTGTTTCAGGGAGATATCTCCCTGACAATTGGAGGGTTTTGCCAAAGGGTTTCCCTTTTGGTATAATGTCTTGTCGAAGAGCAAAGGTCACGTCGAAGCAAAAGGGGCTCAACGAGAACAAGAGGAAATTGGGGAGACCCCAAACCAATAAAGTTCCTTCGCTGTGACTGCTTGCCGACCTAGGGGGCTCTTACCGAAAGAAATTTTTGCCGACGGGAGGATCTCGCCATGAGGTGTTTCCTTCGGTGAAAAGTTTCACCGAAGGAGAAGGGTCTTGCTGATAACAGTAAGCTCAGGGAGAAAAAGAAGACATCACTATGAGGTCTCGCTAACTAGCAATGGTCTTGCCGATACAAAATGAGCTCAGGGTGAAAGGTCTGGCCTCTCTATGATGTCCTGCCGATGAAGTGAAGTCTCAGCCATAGGAAAAGGGTATCGCTATAACTTTTGCAGCTCACCGAAAGGTCTCATCGACTGATCCATGCTACACCAATAGCTATCAAGGGATATAATTGCATCGGGGAGACACGATTAGTGTCTCACTGACATGCGATTCAATAAGGATCACCTTTGACCACCTGGGAAGCTTGCGTGGCGTATGCTCGACCAATCAGAAAAAGTTAAAGGAGTGTCTCATTGGCCCATTGACCAATTGACTGCCCCTATGATGAAGACCAACCAGATATGAACGACATGGATTCCTCCTGTGATCCAAAAGTGATGGATCAGCTCGGGTGAAATGCAAAGATATACAGGGAGGCCCAATGATGCTTCCATAAAATGGTCAACAGACAGAGAAGTCTAGAACATGAAGGAGGTCAAATGGTAGAAGAAACTGACTTATAGGGACAACTGTAGTGACCACTGGCACGGGGAGGGATCAGTATTAATGGTGTTACTTTAGAGCATTCAAGGCAGATTTTCAGAGGAATTTCAAACATGAACACAGAGACAGAAGAATTAATGCTTCAGCTACCAAAAGATCTAAAAGGCCTCTCCTGAGGGCGGAAATCCTTCATCAGCATGGACAGCAAGGCTTCACATTCAATGCAGTATTGACTCTCCTCAGAAAGATCTGAGAGCCAACTCTCCTGGAGGCAGATATTTTGTAAACCCTAATATAGGGGACGACGCATTCTTGTTCATACATTTTGTATATAAGGCACTCTTGCCTCTTTGTAAAGGTTAGAACTTCTAGGATTAGACATTTATAAATTTTAGGAACAAAGTATAACCAGTAGAGTTAGTTAGAGGGGATAGAAGTTGATCTTGATTCTTAGTAATGAGAGCTTATTTTGTCTTCTTGGTTAGAAGTTAAAATCAGAATTGACTAATGTATCTTTTAGTTTTTCTAGTATAAATGGAAACAATCTAGAGACACAGATTCTCTTTACACTGGTGATTGTGCCAGCTTTGTAAATATTACTTATCTATTTTACTGACAGTAGAAGCAATCGGAGTTTAATCTTCTTCATATTGTGTTCCTGAATGATATTTGTCTTAAGTTGATCATTTGATTTGTGAAGTCTTCAAGGAATGAAATGTTATTTTGTGTTTTATTTGAATGGTAACTAAAAATATGTTATTCGAATTAGCACTGTGAATGAAAGAGGTTGTGTGTCAATCACAAGTTTACTTTGTTCTGTAGTTTTAGTTTACAAATCCTTGAAGCTAAAAAGTCTGATTAAGGTTGGATGAATTATTGTTCTTTTCTGTTTCAAAACTCTGATCTATCTTTTTGTTGTTTCTTTAAAAACCCCATTTAAATTAGGTTTTATTTCATGCTTGATCTTAGAACAATTCAGAAGCTCAACACCAGTAGGCCCCTTAAACATTACTGTTACATTAACCACTAAGTAACATCAGCATAGTTGAGAACCAACTACAAAGACCTTGGGAGCTAAGACATCCATGTGTTGTCTTTCTCTTTTAGGAGAAGTAGAATAGCAATATTTTGTTTGCATGTTGTTGTGCCAAAATCACCATCAACAGGAACTGGTGCTAGAAGGAGGGCATAGAAGGGAAAGTTGGATAATACTGGGTTTTTCTCACTAGAGAGGTCTGGTAGAGTTCTTCAATCAGCTAAAAATCCACCACCCTTTATAGAACTCAAGACCCCAATAAAACACAAGTCACAAGACTAGGGAAACCATCATACCACCCTTGTCAACTCCACTCACTCCACCAGGATTTTCACCAATACCTTAGTGGATACCCATCAATCCACCATCCAATCTATCTCAATTGTCATCATAGCTGGTTCAACCCACACAATAGCTGGCTCAACCACCACCACTGCTACCAATGGCATTTTTTTAGAATAATCCCTCTCCATTAGTGACTATCCCTGGAGGTTTTCATGATATGCCCAAGAATCCTGACAAGTTATGTCCCAAGTACATTCATGGTGAATCAAGGAGTGTTGAAGATCACATACAAGCTTTTAAGGATGCTTGTACCAGAGCTCAAATAGCTCACCATGATGTAGTTTGTAGATTGTTCCCTTATTCCTTAGGGGACATGGCATACAACTAGTATCTAAATCTTCCACAAGGTTCTAT
Source organism: Sequoia sempervirens (assembly GCA_007258455.2). Lineage (NCBI taxonomy): Eukaryota > Viridiplantae > Streptophyta > Pinopsida > Cupressales > Cupressaceae > Sequoia > Sequoia sempervirens. The sequence continues at coordinate 597,653,482 of VDFB02270651.1, read as the reverse complement.
TCTGACCTGGATAGATTTGGAAAATTATTTCATCAGTCAATTCAGAGTCTATGTGGATCTATCCCTTTTGTATCATCAATTTTCTACCATTAGGAAAGAGCCATGTGAATCCTTGCCCTTGTTCAATACCAGGTTTCAACGAATGTATAGGAGGTTGTAGGATCCCTATCTGGTTACCAAGAATAGTGCCATTCAAGCATACTTTAGGGTTATAGACCCTTTGCTAGGTTTGTTCCTATAAAGAACTTATCAACCAGTTAATATTGATTCCCTATCCAAAGTTTATTACTTGGCTATCAAGCTACAACAACAAACTAACTCTCAACCAAGTTTTGGAGGAGGTTTTCCATCACTAGGGTATTAGATATCTAGCCCAAACCCTTTATTCACTACTGTCCCAAGGATGTCTCCCTCTCATTATGGATCCATGTCTAAGTTGTAGACTCAACCTCTTGTTCCATTCTTTTCCAATGAAACCCCTAACTCTTTTCAACAATCACATGTCCCTCAAGGTTCCCATGGTCATCATAACCAAGTGAGCACACCAAATCATATTGGTCAGCCACCTATTGCTAAGAGTGTAGAAAGTGAAAAGATAGTCCAATTTACAAATGAGGTAGAGACCTTGAAGAAAACATTGTCTCAAGTTACAAATGACATGGCTTAGCTTAGGTTGAACCCTTCTCAGAACGAAGGTAACTACCCTAATCAAAATAGAAACAACCAAGGTACTTATCAAAACAACAACAATTACAACCAAAAGGGTTATCAAGGCCAAAATTCCTCTAACCAAGGCTACCAAAATCAAAATAGAGGATATAACCAGAGAGAAAATAACAATAAAAAATGGAATACATGACCAAACAATGGTGTGGTCCCTCACAATTATCAAGCTAATGAGGAAAGGTCACATACTGCAAATGTGGCTAATCTCAATTTTATGACTAACTAGTGCAAGTTGCATGATACTGCAACCCATTCTTAATTAAATTTCCCTCAGATGGAGAAGATGGTCAAGATGGCACATGAAGATGCCCAAATGTTCCAAGGGAATCCCCACAAAGAAGGTGGCTCAGTAGATACAACAATGATGTATGACCTCTTTGAAGAAGAACCTTCATTCCCAAGACAAAGTGAGAATGAACTAGAGGAAGATTCATATGATGCCCAAGCTTTTCAAACAAAAGGAGGACATTTCTTGAGAAATAAGAATAAGGGCCCATTCACAACATCAGCACCTCCTAATCACATGGTTCCTCCAAATCAAAATGCTAATAACAATCCCCCTCCACCAAAAGGTCCACCTAACTTTCATAATAAAGGTAATTCGCTTGGGGTTGTTAAAATTAATACAAGTTATGATACAGAATTTGACATTGTTTTTGAGATGCAGAAACATAAAACTTCTTTGTCATACTTTGACATCTTAAAGTGGTGCCCTGCTCAAAGGGAGATAGTGCTGAAAGCTCTAGAACAAGTTGATAAGTCAAAAGGAAAAAGCAAGGTTACACCTCTTGCAAACATGAACGTAACTTTGTATAGAAGCAAAGTAGGTATTCCACCTTTTATTTTGAGTTTAAGAATTTGTGGAAAGAATCTACATAATTGTTTGCTAGATTCAGGAGCTTCAGGAAATGTCATGCCATTTTTTGTATGTAAGAAGTTAGGATTGAACCCTATTCAAACAAACAAGAAAGTTATCCAACTTGAAAAAATAGAGGTCAATGTAGTGGGGGAATTAAGAAACATACATGTGCAAGTAGGATCTGATCCTAGGATCCTAACAAACATAGACATTCAAGTAGCAGACATTCCTGAGACCTATGGTATGCTACTGATCTGAGAACTGATGAAAAGTATAGGGGGATATCTCTCCCTGGACTTTTCACACATGTGGCTACCATGGAAGGGGATTCCTACTCAGATTAGGATTGAAAGTGAGCCTCACCTCAAGCATATCATCACTGAGTATGATTGTCCCAATGAAGTAGCTTACTTTGAGGCTGAAATAGGTGTTTATAAAAGAGAGGAAATTTTGACCTTCTCGGTTCTCAATACTAAATACATGACAATACAAAAGTTCCCTGATCCCTTGATTAATGAAAATCAGCATGCCTTGATCAGGAAGTTGCAACAAGATCAGCTGATCTTAGGGGAAGACACCATTTTACAAAGCCTTTTACTTCCTAATTGGTGCAGGGTAAATTACCAAAACTACTCTATATTGACTTGTCAACTCTGTATTAACACTTTAAATTATGTTCCCCAAGCTGAAAAGACTAGCCCAAGGCATTTTGAGAAAGCTGCAGACCACTTCTCATTTGAAGCCCAAGAAGCAACAATGCTAAGCAGGGATAGGACGCTTCCAAAAGAGATTCCTTCCCAAATTGAACTGGCCTCAGACGCATGTCTTAACCAGCATACTCATGTGAAACAACCCCAAGGTTTGCTCGACATTCCTGCACTCACAACACTCACAAGTATGTCGGAACCTCAGAGGTTAACCAAAAGCACAAGGGACTGTCTAAAGGATAACCACAGGTCAGATGATATAACTAATCAAGGATTAGGAATTACACCTGAGGAACTTGTTCAATACCTCTCCTTCACATTTGATGCAAAAGATCAAACAACCCTACCTATGACTCATTCTATCCAAACACCCACAATAACTTCAAAAGGATCAGCCCCAGCTTATGACCAGCTGTGGACCCTCACATTTGACAGATCCAAGTCCAAGACGGGCTGTGGTGTTGGGATTGAACTAACCAGCCCCAAAGGCAAAACTTTCTTTGCTTCTTATAGGCTACAATTTGGATGTACTAACAACGTAGCAGAATATGAAGCCCTAGCTCACGGGTTGATGTTTGCACATAAGAAGAAGGTCACTACTTTGGTGGTCAAGGGGGATTCAAAAAATTTCATCAAACAAGTGCACAGCCAATATACTTGCTACAATAGAAAGTTGGATGCTTATAGAAATCAGGTATGGAACCTAATTGAGTACTTTGATGCCTTTGGGATTAGCTCAATCCCTAGAGAAGAAAATTAGGTAGCTGATTCATTGGTTGTTGCTGTAAGCACCCTGGAACCTATGCAGGGCTCCAAGCTCAAGAAATTCTCAGTGGAATTAATTTCCACCCCTGTAGTTCCCAATAATATCATGAACTTTCAAGTCTTTGATGATGATCGACATATTCTTGCTTTCTTAGCAAGCTCAAATGTTTTCGAGGGGAAAATTATCGATGAATCCAACAGAGATCAAGGAGATTAGAGCCTTGAGGAATGTGATATAGAAGGGGTCCTCAAGTTGAAAAGCAATAGCATTCCCAAGGGAATGGTGGCCTTGGAAAGAATTTTTTATTCAAACCCAAGGGCTCGAGAGAAGATATCAGCTGAAGATAAAGGAGGTGAATACGAAATTGTTAACTTAGCAGATTATGGTCCTAAAAGGAATGTCTACATAGGGAAATCTTGTCCAAAGGCAATCAGAAAAAACATATTGATGGTACTTAAGAAAGATATTTCTGCAATTGCTTGGGGATATGAAGACTTAAAGACATTTGATGTCTCTGTTATGACTCATACCATTCCCTTGAAGCCCAAAGCTAAACCCTTCTGACAGAAGCAGCGCCCTATCAATGCCCTGATTGAACCATTGATCTTCAAGGAAGTCTAGAAGTTTCTCTTTGCAAAGATAATCTTCCCTATGCGCCATTCAACTTAGGTGGCTAACTTAGTTCTAGTTTGCAAGAAGAACGAGGATATTAGGCTTTGTGTCGACTTTAGAAATCTGAATAGAGCTTCAGAAAAGGATAACTACCCACTCCCTTCTCTAGATGAAGTGTTGCAGACAGTCAATGGATCTCAGATGATATCCTTCCTGGACGGTTACTCTGGGTACAATTAGGTAATGGTTAACTATGAAGACAGGATGAAGACATCCTTCACTACGAAATGGGGAACTTTTGCATACAAAAGGATGCCATTCGGCCTGATAAACGCTGGGGAAACTTTTCAACGCGCCATGGATATAGCATTCAAGGACCTAATCAGTAAGTGCATTATTGTTTACATGGATGACCTGACAGTGTTCTCTAAGGATCGACTTAATCATGCTACCAACTTGGCCAAGGTTCTCTAGAGGTGTATCCAGTATGGCATCTCCCTGAATCCCAACAAGTGCATGTTCGGAGTCTCTGAAGGAAAGCCCTTGGGACATATAATTTCAAAAAGGGGAATATCAATTGACCCAGGTCAATTTGAGTCTATTCTTAAGATCACCAGGCTAGGAAGTAAGAGAGAAATGAGGTCTTTCTTCAGGAAGATCAATTTCGTAAGGAGGTTCATTACAGGCTTTGCTAAAATCGTGAAACCCCTGAATGAAATGATGAAGAAGGATGCCAAAATAGAGTGGACTGAGGAAGCAAATGATGCATTTTCACAAGTCAAGCGATCCATTTCAGAGGCACCCATCCTCACTAGCCCTGACTACCTGTGACCATTTTATATCTATTCTTTTTCCTCTGAGCATTCATGTGAGGCTATTTTAACTCAATGAAGGGAATAGGTAGAGGAGAGGCCAATCGCTTTCATGAGTTCTCCCTTCAAAAACACAGAAATCAGGTACCCACCCCTGGAGAAGCAAGCTTTCACGCTAGTCCGAGCTGTCAAGAATTTCAGGCACTACATTCTCCGGAGCCAAATCATTGTTGTAGTTCCTAATGCAATTGTAAAGTCCCTACTCATGCAAAGCAAGCTGGGAGAAAGAAGAGGAAAGTGGATGGCTATCTTGCAAGAGTTCAATCTAGAGATATGCCCTATGAGACTCGTCAGAGGTACAGATTGTCTAGATCCATGGCAGATGTTGGTGACCACATCGTTTGTTAGCAATACACAACCCAGTCCTTCTCCAATGATCCCTGGTATGCTGACATTGTTTATTTTATGCTTAACAATCAATGTCCAGAGGGAATGAATTCAACTCAAAGGAGAGCCTTGAGACTGAAGATTTTTCATTATATGTTCAAAGAGGCTAAATAGGTGATCTCTGAGTTTCATGGGAAACATGGCATAGGTCATGGTTCTGCAGATTCATTGGCACACCAAATCCTCAGGTCTGGTTATTACTGGCCCTGTGCATTCAAATATTCCCATCAAAATGTGAGAACATGTCACATGTGTCATATTTTTGCATCAAGGGAATGCCATTCATCTATTCCATTGCAACCCATCTATGAGGTAAGGCCATTTTCCCAATGGGCACTAGATTTCATTGGGGTTATTAACCCAAACTCTACTGTAGGACACAAATTCATTCTGACTACAACTAATACTGCACAAGATGGATAGAAGCTATACCCTGCAAGAACAGCACAATAGAGGTAGTGATCAAGTTCCTCACCGAGTGCATCACTACAAGGTTTGGGGTACCCTTTGCATTGGTATGTGACAATGGCTCTTCCTTCTCTTCTGTTGAATTCATTTCTTGGGATTACGATCACAAGATTTTCTTAAAGTACTCTTCAAATTATTACCCACAAGGCAATGGAGTTGCAAAATCAACTAACAAGAATCTTTTAGGGGTAATAAATAAGTTATTAGAAAACAACCCTAGGGACTGGCATACCCAGCTGAGATTTGCATTATGGGTAGATAGGACTAGGATTAAGGCTACTCTAAAGACTTCACCATTCAAGTTAGTATATGGCCAAGAGCCTGTATTCCCCATCCATCTGCAAATACCTATCCTTGAATTCATGCTAAAATTATACTCTAGTAACAATAGGATAGAAGTAAGGTTCGCTGCCCTGTTGAAACTAGAGGAAGAGAGAGATGTCACCTTGCAACAATTCTTTAGGCACCAAGTTGTCAAATGTTGGTTTCAAAAAAGAGCCAAAATCAAAGCTTTTAGGATATTAGACCTTGTGTTGTTGTGGGATAAAGCTAGTGAAAAGAAAGGCAGTCACCAAAAGTTTGGCAAGCTCTGGCTAGGTCCTTATCAGGTTGTTGAGATCCTAGGAGTAAATGTTTTCCGATTGAGTAGCTTAACTAGAGAACCTATTCCATTGCATGTTAATGGACAGTTTTTTAAGCACTACTTTGAATCATGAAGTTGGTACCTTTGCAGGGTGATGCATCCATGTAAATAGCTTATGTTTGTGTATAATTTATGTGAGTAAATATCTTTGTTCTTTATGTGAATAATCTACTGCCCTTTGTGTAAATAATTTTCTCTTTGGTTTGTTTCTCCTTTTCTCTCTGTCTTTTTGTTTTCTTTGTTCTTTTGGTTTTTGTTTATTTTGTTCTTTGGGGTCTACCTTCTATTTCCCATTTTAAAATGGTGGTTGTTATCTAAAGCATATTTTGGCCATTAGGAGAGAACTGGTTTAAATATTTTCATGTTTTCTGATTGGGTGATTTTGTCCTCAATTTGTCGTTTCATGCTTGTTGTCAATAAAAGTTGTGGAAAGTTTTGAAAACAAGGTGCCAAGTAAGTAACCTTCATCAGCTCCCCTGAATCTGTCACCAATCATTAAGATCATCTCCTCTTGTAATGGTATATTTGTCCTAGGATGATAGTGTTGTGAGATTTGAGTGAAAAATACAATTTTTCAAGTGTTGTTATGAGGTCCATGGTAGTTTTCAACCCAGATTAGATGTTAAACATCTAACATATTGAAAAGAAAAAGAGAATTAAAAGAGATATTTGAAACTCTATGAGAAAATACAAAAAAAAAGAAAAAGAAAAGAGTTATCAAAAGAAAAAGAAGACTCAATATGAATGGGTGATTCCAGTATCTCTACCGGGGCTATGGACACCTGACTAGGAGTAGAACAATGCTGTGAGAAAACTAGAAGTATCTTCGTTGGGGCTATGGACACCTGACTGGCAGTGGAGCAATTCCCAGGATATCATTGCACAACATCCAAAGGAAATCAACTCATGTAGTTCAAATCTTACACATTGTTGTCCAAAAGATGAAGAAAACTTCATAAGAGGGTGGTACACTATCAAGCACACACTTAGATTTAGGGGTAGACAATATTGACTTAAATTTGAGATTCTAGCTCAACCTTGCTTACTAAAACTGACCCAACTGGAGTTGTGATTTTCATGAACCAAGAGTTATGGGTAGATGAATCATTTAGATTCATGAAAATGGTTAAACCATTTTCCCAGCCGAGTCGCCATTTGTTATGCCTTGCATAACCACCCCACTTTGATCTAGAACAAAATGGGTCCCCTTTCTCTTTTTGGTTTCTTTGTCTTTGGTTATTTTCCTTGCTCTTGGGTTTCTTCTATTTTATGTCTGATATGGTCTTCTTGTTTTGGTTAAATTTGGTTTTGTCTCGGCTTGAGTTAGTTTTCTTCTTGTTGTAGATTCAATAAAATAATCACAAGAAATAGGATAGTTTATTATATTATACTTGATTTCCATTGGGGACTAATGGAAGCATCTGTTTTGCAGGATGAAAGCACACACATGATAATTTTTCTTAAGGGAGCTCAGTTGGAAAGCATTCCTCAATCCAGTTGATCATGAAAAGTCAGCTAAGGAAAAATTTGACAAGACTTTCCTATATCTCTTACCGACTGGTGGCTTGGCTTTGTCTTTTGAGGATAGAAAGGGAGGTGTTAGAACTGCACAATTTTGATGATATTACATATTGTCCATACTCACAAAGTTTCCAAAAAGTCCCACCATGAGCATATTTTCCCCATATCTGGCCTTATTGCACTATAGATTCCATCAAGTCTGAATACTTCACATTACAGTTCATATCGCTATGAGATTATCAAAGTCCCCCCGACCCATAGTGCATTTTGTTAGATATGCGTTTGTGTTTCCTATCGGCAAGACCCCAGAGATGTCACAGTGAGTGGAATTCATGTGCTGGCATCAATCAATAAGACATCAATCAGAGTCCCAGCGACTAGAAGCTTCCTATCGACATGAGGGGTTTTCTTCGAGGTGAAGTCTCGACGAAGGCTTCAGGTCCCACCAATTACCGCGGACCGGGTTAATGCTTCGACAACAGTTGTAATCTTTGGTAGGTGGTCTTGTCGAAAGCTGCATGTCTCACCGACCACCAAGAAAGATATTGCCTTTCGGTAAGAGGCCTTTGCAGCAGAGAGATGTCTCGACGAAGTCTTTGGGTCTTGCTGACAGGGCACCAAGTGGGAATCGTTCGATATGAAGTCTTGTAGTCTCGTCAACTCATTCTATTATGCCAACTTATTGCTTCATCGAGGAGAGAATGGAAGTGTCACAGCGACAGAAGGTGAACTTATGAAGATTCCTAAGCGAAACATAATGTATCTACAGGATGTCTCCCTGACAAGAGGATGTTACGGAAATGCATATGAAACGTAAGGATACATATCGGTGTGGCTACAATGAGGTCTTGGCGACAACATGGGTCAGAAAAAGTTAAAAGTTTCGTCGAAGGGTTCCCCCTTCGGTATAAGGTCTTAGTGAAGAGGAAAGGTCTCGCCGACACAAGGTAAATTTGGCATAAGTCTTGTCAATCCACCGGAGTCTCAATGAATGAAACGACATCAGAAAAGAAATATTTCATCGCTATGAGGTCTCACTGATTAGGGAAGGTCACAGCGACAGGAAAGAGCTATCGCCAAAACTCTTGCCGAATCCGAGGGGCATTAGAAAAAAAGATTTTGCTTTTGCCATAACATCGGTCAGACCAAAGGGAACTCGCCGTAGCCTCTGGCTGACAGTGGGGAGTCTTTCCGACGACAAGGAGGGCTTAGCAAGAAGAAAGGAGTTTGGGGTAAGGTCTCCCCGAAAATTAGAAGTCTCCCCGACATCAAAGATGAGCTCGCCTAAGGAGTTTGGCATCGCCGTGACTCTTGCCGATGGAATAAGTTCAGGGAGAAAAATAAAGCTCCCCATAAGGTCTCCCCAACTACAAAATGTCTTACCGACAGGATTTGTTTCGGGGAGAAGAAACATGTGCGCCAAGAGGTCTGGCCAAATTTCAAGGGTCTCGCCGACATGAAATTTGGGTTCGACGAGACGGGTTTGTTTTGGGGAGATATCTCCCCGACAGTTGGAGGGTTTCACCGAAGGGTTCCCCTTTTGATATAATGTCTTGCCGAAGAGCAAAGGTCACGCCGAAGCAAAAGGGGCTCAATTAGAACAAGAGGAAATTGGGGAGACTCCAAACCAATGAAGTGCCTTCACTGTGACTTCTTTCCGACCCAGTGGGCTCTTACCGAAAGAAATTTTTGCCGACGGGAGGATTTTTCTGATGGGAGGATCCCGCCAAGAGGTGTTGCCTTCGGCGAAAAGTTTCACTGAAGGACAAGGGTCTTGCTGATAAGAGTAAGCTTGGGGAGAAAAAGAAGACATCGCTATGAGGTCTCGCCGACTAGTGATGGTCTTGCCGATACAAAATGAGCTCGGGGTGAAAGGTCTGGCCTTGCTATGATGTCCTGCCAACGAAGTGAAGTCTCAGCAATAGGAAAAGGGTATCAATATAACTTCTGCAGCTCACCGAAAGGTCTCATCGACTGATCCATGCTACGCTGATAGCTATCAAGGGATATAATCGCATCGGGGAGACACAATTAGTGTCTCACTGACATGCAATTCAATAAGGATCACCTTTGTACACCTAGGAAGCTTGTGTGGTGTATGCCCGACCAATCAGAAAAAGTTAAAGGAGTGTCTCATTGGCCCATTGACCGATTGACCGCCCCTGTGATGAAGACCAACCAGATACGAATGACATGGATTCCTCTTGTGATCCAAAAGTGATGGATCGGCTTAGGCGAAATGCAATGATCTATAGGGAGGCCCGATGGTGCTTCCAGAAAATGGTCAACGGATAGAGAAGTCTAGAACATGAAGGAGGCCGAATGACAGAAGAAACTATGACTCACAGGGACAGTTGTAGTAACCATTGGCCCAGGGAGGGATCAGTATTAATGGTGTTACTTCAAAGTATTCAAGGCATATTTTCAGAGGAATTTCAAACATGGACACGGAGATAGAAGAATTAATGTTGCAGCTACCAAAATATCTAAAAGGCCTCTCCTGAGGGCGGAAATCCTTCATCAGCATGGATAGCAAGGCTTCACATTCAATGCAGTATTGACTCTCCTCAGAAAGATTTGAGAGCCGACTCTCCTGGAGGCAGATATTTTGTAAACCCTAATACAGGGGACGGTGCATTCTGTATATAAGGCATTCTTGCCTCTTTGTAAAGGTTAGAACTTCTAGGATTAGATAGCTAGAACTTTTAGGAACAAAGTATAACCAGTAGAGTTAGTTAGAGGGGATAGAAGCTGAACTTGATTCTTAGTAATGAGAGCTTCTTTTATCTTCTTGGTTAGAAGTTAAAATCAGAATTGACTAATGTATCTTTCAGTTTTTCTAGTATAAATGGAAACGATCTGGAAACACAGATTCTCTATACACTGGTGATTGTGCCAGCTTTATAAATATTACTTATCTGTTTTACTGACAGTAGAAGCCTAAGTTGATCGTTTCATTTGTGAAGTTTTCAAGGAATGAAATGTTATTTTGTGTTTTATTTGAATGGTAACTGTTGCCTATATTTCACCTACAGTTAAATCAGGCAAGATAATCATATGTTAGATCTTCGAGAGGCTAATGGAACATTCACACAAGGGCAAGGGCTCTACATGTGTTGCTAGGTCATGGTGAACTCATTGGGAGAAACTGCCCTAGGGAGATTCGGCATGAAAATCATCTAAGGGGAAAGTCGGCAAGACATTTTAGAGTTCTCGCCGACTAGTAGGGTTTCCATTAAGACTGAGTGCTTCAAACCAGGGATCCTATCGGCATGAGATCTCTTTCAGCATATAGTCTCGGTGATTGATGGTGTCTCGCCGACAACAATGAACCTTTGGTGTAGCTTTCAAGTCGAGGTATGGTCTCCCTGACTCCTAATGTCTCACCGACGTATGAGGAGCCTCAGATGGAGAGATTCTTTTGACATAAGAGGGTGGGCTTCGCTAGGAGGTCTTAGCGAGGGCGAAGTCTCGCCGAAAGAAAGGGGAGGGGCCTTGATATGGTTTTCTTCGGCGGGAGTCCCGTTGAAACAAAGGAACCCCTTGGTATGACTAAGGGACTTCATCGGGATGTCTCCACGACTCGAAATGTCCCACCGAGATTAGAGCTCGGCAAAAGGTGAAGGGCTCAACAAAAGGTCTCGATGAACAAACACGATCTTGCAAATCAAAGGGAGGCCTCACCAAAAAATGAAAAGGGCTCACCAATAGTTGAAGATATCACCCTGAGGTCTTGCCGACACTGGGAAGTCTTGGCGACAGAGGAAGTGTCATCGGCAAAGGTCTTGCCGACCTGTGGAGCCTCCAAAATGAAAAGGAGTTTGCCAAGGGGAAGGGATTTCTACGTGATGTCTTGGAAAACTGAGATGTCTTGCTGACATGGACTAACTTTGGTGCAGTGTATTTTTTTGCCTTGAGGTTTTCCTGAAGTGAAGATGTCTCCCTAACCGAAGGAGAAATAAACACATTGTCGGGAAGGATGGAGGTTATCACCAAGAGGTCTAGTCAAAGGAGTTGAGTCATACCAAGTGGAATTCTCTCGACATAGGTTACAGCCATTGCCGAGATGTCACGCCGATCTGTGGGGGGTCTCGCCGAAAGGAGAGCCTTCGGCATATGTCAACAAACTTCGTTAAGAGGTCTTACCGATTATTGAAAGTCTCCCCAACAATCACTCTTGAAGCGGTGTCGGCAAAGGAAGCGGGCTTCAGAATAAGTGTCTCAGCGACAGGAGAGGAAGCCCATCGAAGGACAAAGCATTCGGATAGTGTCTCAGCAACCTGTTAAAGTCTCACTAATAAGGAGGCCTTCGGTATAGCTTTCCAAGTCAGAGAGAAGTCTCCCCAACTCATGATGTCTTGCTGATAAGTGAATGACTTGGCGGAGGATGGATTCTTCGGCTTAGGTGGGTGCCTTCGGCAGGATGTCTTACCGACATCATGTGGTCTCAATGATAGAAGCGGGTACCAGTAAAACATTTGATCCTCACTTTAGTGTCTCCCTGAATCGATGATCTCTTGGCGAAGGGAAAGCAGAGCTCAGTAAGGTAAAATGCATTCGAGGAGACACTAATGGTCTCTTGCCGACAGAGGAAATGGGGCCTCACCAAGTTAAAGTGCCTTCGGCATAACCTCTTGCCAACCAGTGGGTGTCTCCCAAACCAGAGGGTCTTGATGGCTGAAGCAAACAAGTGGGGGTCCCACCAACGAAACATCTAATATTGCTAAGAGTTGGGGCTTTTTCCATGGGGTCCTGGCGACTGTCCAAAGTCTCGCCGAAGGTAACAATACTTCAGCATAGTCTTGTGAATTTGATGGGATGTCTCCCCGACTCAGTGATGTATATTCGACAGTAAAGTGAATAGCTCAGCAGAAAGTGAGGACCTCGGTGCAAGGTCTAGGTGATAAAGGGATGTCTCGCCAAAAGGAAAGGAGGGGAGCTCAGCAGTATAAACTCTGGAGATATCGTCAAAGGTCTCCCCGAAACAGATGGTCTCACTAGGAGATAGGATTTTCATCATGACATCTCAGTGATAGTTTGAGTCATGCCGATAAGTTGTAGAGGACATAATCGCATCAGTGAGACACTTTCAGTGTCTCGCCGAGATGCAATTCTTTTCAAAAGAAATTTTGACCGCCTACAAAACCTGCGTGGAATATGCTTGACCAACCAGGGGGAGCTGAAGGGAACCATGGCGGTCTGATCAAAGTGAAGAATGTCAACGGGATGAATGCAGCATGTATCTGTTGTGAGCTCAGGGCATTTAAGGCATTCAGCCAAGGTGGTTCAAATAGGACACTATGCTAGGATCAGAATGAATGCGGTAGCTGTGAAATATCTGAAGAAGGCTTCCCTGGGGATGACTCTTCATGGCAGGGACACGTAGGTTTCTGCATTAAACTCAGTCAAAAAGATCTAAGGAGAATATAGATTTTTTTGGGGTGGATATTTTTGTAAGCCCTAAGGGGCTGACACTTTTTGATATTTAAGGATTTTTTGCCTTTTTTGTAGTAAGTTGGAGTAATGCATCCAGAAGAGTTAGTGATTTTTAGCTATCCTTCCTCAACTGATGTATATTTTGTAACTCAAATCAGAATCTAGAATGCAACGCAGATTTTACCTTAGAAGCTAGTGTTCATGTTTGTATTGTTCTCATTTCTGTATCTTTCTTTTGATTATGCAAGTCTTTAACTGTGTTTTATAAATTCTGCACTTCTATCTTAGAGCTGTGAAATTAATCTTTCCTTCCTGAGATGTGTATGTAGATCTAACCTGTTAAGATTGATGTATAAGTCTGGAAGAAGTTGTAGTGAGCACATAAAACATTTAGAGTTAGGTTTCACAGTGTATGTTCATCCTGTTTTCTTTTCATAATTCCTCATCATTTCGGTGTATCACCTTAGATTTAATCTTTATTTTATTCATCCCTTCTTCCCTTTTTTCCCCACAAGAATTAGTAGTTAGGTGACACCAAAGGAAGCCGACCTTCCCCAGAGGTTCATTTCAACTATAGGTGACCCACAACCTTGAAATGATCCTGTGTTGCTCTAGGAAGCTCAGTTTCAATCTCTGTGCATAGGGTGCATTTCTAGGTGACAACAGTTTCTGGCACGCCCAGTGGGACAGTGAACTAGATTGAACTGCTAGTTTAGTATGCAACCAGTGAATTTCAAACTTTATAGAAGTCCTTTGGAATACTTGGTGACTCCACAAAGAAGAAGAACCCCAGAAATCAGTGCCTTCTATAGTTTATGAGAAAAGTTTAGACAAGAGGCAGCTCAAGTCCCTTTGAATATTTGCAGCTGTCACCACCAAGAAGGAAAGGCAGAGCAACAGAAAAAAGAGGAACAACAGTTATCTATTCTATAAGAACTCAGTCTACTCCTCCATCAGTGGGATCTCATTTTGCTATACAAGTAAATCCAATTCAGCTACCTCCAATGGTCGCTCCAAGGAATCAACCCTTTATCACTTTCAATAGAGGCAGCCCCTTGAATTTGGCACAGCACAGCGACATCCCAATGGCAGCCTTAAAGAGTCTACCAATTTTTATAGGGGAAGACCAAACTACTCCAATTGAACACATGAGAGATGTGGCTTCATTATGCAGAGTCCATCACATAACCCAAGAGGATGTTGCAATAAGATTACTAACTGCTTCACTGAAAGGAAGAGTTGTGCAGTGGTATAGGAGCCTCTCAGTTAGTTCAATTGCAACATGGGACAAATTTGGAGATAAGTTGCATAAGCAATTCCAAGACAGGTCTGACAACTTGTCTCTACTAGAGCAATTGACTACAATTAAGAGGGCTCCACAAGAGCAGATGAATGATTTCAACTTTAGATTTCAAAGAACTTGGGATAGGATCCTTGCAACGGTGAGGCCACCTCCAGAATACGCATTTTTGTATTTCTTGAGGGCTCTTAATAGCGACATAGCTGTTATGATATAGTCAATGGGAGGAGTATCCTTACCAGACACTTTTGAAATAGCAATTAGAGTGGAGAACAGCTTAATACAAGCTAGAAAACTCACTCCCAGGCCACCAATGCCAATATTTCCAAAAATTCATGCAAACATTCCTTTGCAAATACCACCTTTCACACCTCTACCAACTAAACCAATGCTGCCAGCTACTGTTCCAACCATTGATAAACAAGAAAGTGTTGCTTCAAGCTCATCACAGGAGTTACAAGAGATCAAAAGTCTTTTACAAAATTTTGGCAACAAGTTGGTGAACTTGGAAAAGCAACAGACCTATTCTATGCCTTATCAACAGTAGAATCAGGCCTCAAGTCAGCCTTTTCAAGGTCAGCAGCAACAATTCCAAGGGAATAGACAACAGTATCAGGGAAATTATCAAGGCCCAAGACAGAGTGTGAACACAAGGCCTTTTCAGGCCTATGCTCCAGCCCCTGTTAGTGCAACTAAGGAGCTGGTTCCTATCCAAAACAACTTAGCAACAGACTATGAGTGGTGTTACCCTTGTAACCAACCTCATAATCAGGCCACTTGCTTGAATGGACTGATCAACCAGGCACTTATGGTACAGAATGCTTCAAGTTCACAAAAGGGTGCAAGCAATGATGCATCTTCACAACACCAGGACCAATTTAACAATGATACCACCCTGCTTAACTGGCAAGGTCAAGAGTTATGTGGGTTGAATGAAGATAGTTCTCCAGTTGTAGATAGCACCAGGGCAAAGAAGAGAGATTTTGAGCTCAGTCAAGAGGTTGACAAAGGAAAGGCAGTGACTACAGAACCATCTACATCTCGAGTGCCTCTTGTTCAGAAAAGAAATCAGCAACTCCCAGACAAGGAGCAGTCACACTCGCAAGCTAATCATACTAGTATAAAGGTACATCTTAAAGTAAATCCAATTGTACCTTATAATATCCTTGATAGTATGAAAAAAATGAATGTTACAATGTCCATGTGGGACTCATTATCCATCCCAGGTCAAAAGGATATGTTACAGTCAGCCCTATCAAGTTTGAAAATGTTTGATGAATCTGAGCCCCCAATAGGTCAGTTTAGAGCTGTGTTAACAAATAATTCTCAAGGAAATGATTCGTAGCCTTGCATAGAGCCTAAAAAGGGAGTTAAACCACCTCCTTTCTATGTGTCAGTGATTATTGGTGATAAACTAGTCCATAACTATATGGTAGATAGTGGAGCCAGCAGCTCCATGATGCCAAAACAGATTGCTGACAAACTTGGACTAGAATACTAGCCTTTAGAGAAGGGAGTGATCCAATTGGATGGTACTTCAGTTAATACTTTGGGTATTATCAAGGATTTAAATCTCACCCTCCATTCTTTTCCTAACTTTTTAGTTTCCCAAGACATATGTGTCATAGACCTTCCACCTTTCTTTTCCTTGCGCTTATCAAGAGACTTTATAGCCAAGATAGGTGGTTATGTGTCAGTTGATTGGTCACATATGCTATTTAGAACAAGATATGGAACCAAGGTTACCATTAAATCTAAAAGGTTGGCTAAGGATCACATTGAGCCATATAACCCAAGTCCCATCAATGTTGCTCCTTCTGCTGCAAATGCAAATTGTGTTGCTTTTACTAACAATGAGCTGGCTGCTGCTCAAGAACTCCAATTAGAAGTTGTTCCTGACGTGTTGTTGCATGAATGGGCAGTTGAAAATGTATTGGACAGTCCTGAGGACCTCATTCAAGATGTTGGTATGGGAAACTATGTCATTCTTGAGCCTGACACAGAGATTCCAAACCTAGAGAAAGATGTAGATCAGTTGTTGCAACCACTAAGTGGACTTTGGGAGATGTTCTTCGATGGTTCCAAAAGTAAGAATGGAGCAGGGGGAGGTTCAATGTTGGTTTCTCCACAAGGTGATAGGTACTACTTTGCATTCTGCTTTGCTTTTGCATGCTCCAATAACACTGCTGAATATGAGGGCCTTGTTCAAGGTCTAGAGTGGGCAAGGAAGAGAGGAATAACCAACTTGAAAGTCTATGGGGATAGCGAATTAATTGTTAATCAAGTAAGGGGCCTGAATGTTTCTAAAAATGACACGTTAAATTCTTATAGAAATAGAGTGTGGGACATGCTCAAAGATTTTGATGCCTTTAACTTAGTGTCTATCCCAAGAAATCAAAACAAGCATGCTGATAGGCTCACAGCCATTGGAGCACAGTTTGATATTCCAAATGACATTAGAAAAGAGAAAGTGCAGCAGTATGTGAAGGTTGTAGTTAGACCATCAATTCCTGACAACATTCACTGGCAAGTTTTTGACAGTGATGAACAGATTCTTTCCTTTTTGCTCGAAGATCAGTTCTCCATGGTGAATCAAGCAAAACTTAGGCAGCAGTATGGTGATCAAGTCATACAGCTGAGGACAAATAAGCTACCCAAAGGTCTTGTTACCTTGGAGTCAATTTTCAGCACTGATGATCAGCTTAAAAAGGGAAAAGTTGGCTTGCAAATTAAACAAGAACATTATGAAGAGCTGGAGATTTTCAAAGGTAAACTCCTTAAGATAGGAAAAATTTGTTCACATGAAGATAGACAATCTTTTGTTGCTTTATGTCAAGAATTCTATGATGTCTTCGCTTGGGAATACTCAGACTTGAAAGGGTTTGATCCCCACATTGTTTAGCACACCATTGAGTTGGAACCTAATGCCAAGCCGGTAAGAAAAAAACAAAGGCCCTTGAATCCTAAACTTGAGCCCCTAATGATTAAAAAGTTGACTAAACTAGTCGAGGGGGGTATTGTCTTTCCTATCAAACACACTTCATGGGTTTCTAACCTTGTGCTGGTTAGGAAGAAAAATGGTGAAATAAGACTTTGCATAGATTTTAGGAACCTCGACCGATCATCTTTGAAAGACCACTACCCACTGCCCTCCATGGAACAAATCTTACAAGAAGTTGTTGGGTCTGAAAGATTTTCCCTGTTAGATGGTTTTTCGGGCTATAATCAAATGTTGGTTAAAGAGGAAGATCAGTTCAAAATTGCTTTCACAACTAAGTGGGGCACCATGGAATACAAAAGGATGCCTTTTGGTCTATCTAATGCTGGTGCCATGTTTCAGAGGGCCATGGACATGGCATTTCAAGGTTTGATCAACAAGATTATACTGATTTACCTGGATGACATTACAGTAGAACTAAGAATGCTGATGAACATGTGTCACATCTTAGGCAAGTGTTTGAAAAATGCAGAGAGTTTGGTATCTCTCTTAATCCAAAGAAGAGTATATTTTTTGTTCATGAAGGGAAATTATTAGGACACATAGTGTCAAAGCAAGGAATTACTATTGATCCTGAGAGAGTCAAGGCCATACTTGAGTTGCCGCTACCTAATCACAAGAAGGGTCTACAAAGCTTTCTCAACCAGATCAAATTTCTAAGAAGATTCATCCCTGATGTTGCAAACCTGTTACAACCTTTAACAACTATGTTAAAGAAAAATGCGGTTTTTAGTTGGACAAAAGATGCCAAGAATAGTTTTGAAAAGGTCAAGGAGGCCTTAGCAGCAACTCCTACACTGGTAAATCCCAATTTTTCTAAATATTTTTATCTGTATGCTTATGGTAGCACAAGTGACATTTCTGCAATATTGGTTCAAAAAAATGAAGAGAATTTAGAACAACCAATAGCCTTTTTCAGTCAAGGATTGGTTGATTATGAACAGAAATACTCCTTTGTAGAGAGGCATGTTCTTGATGTGATCAGAAGCCTGAAGAAATTCAAGCCCTTGATCTCTCATAATAAAATTCATGTCATGGTGGCACACTCAAGTGTGAAGGAATTCTTATTGAATAAAGATTTGAATGAAAAAAGAGCAGGGTGGATCACTAAAATCATGGAGTACGATGTAGATATTAAGATCACCAAATTGGTTAGAGGCAGAGGTCTCTGTGAACAACTTGCTACCGGGTCAAGTAGTGAAAGTGAACTAGAAAAGGATGTGGTCCTTGCTAATACAAATGAGTTTTAGAATGCTCAAGATGATGTACCAATAGGGACAACCAATTGGGTTCAAGATATGATCCACTTTTTAATAACTGGTGAATGCCCATTAGGATTAAACAGAGCTAAAAGAAGATACTTCAGATTGCAGTCCATATCATATGTGTTGGTAAATAATATTCTCTTCAAAAAGGATCTGAGCGGTGTCCTATTAAGATGCATTCACAGTCACCAAGTTGAGAAGGTACTTCATGAATTTCATGATGGAGCTACAGGAGGTCACTTTGCTCCCAGAACTACTGCCTGGAAAATCATGAGAGCTGGTTACTATTGGCCTAGCTTGTTCAAGGATGCGTATTCCTGGTCAAAAAAGTGTATCAAATGCGCTCTATTTTTAGGAAAGGAAAAACTGCCTGCTATGCCTCTACATCCAATTCAAGTAGAGCAGCCCTTCATGAGGTGGGGCATTGATTTAATTGGGCCAATAAATCCACCTTCCAAAGCTGCTCACAAGTGGGTGCTCACAGCTACAGACTATTTCACAAGGTGGATAGAAGCAGTAGCTTTGAAAGAAACAAAAGAGTCTTCAGTTTTGAGCTTCTATGAAGATATAATCACCAGATTTGGAGTTCCTAACTCCATCATATCTGATAATGCTCTTGCATTCATGGGATTAAGACTGACTAATTGGGTTGTCAAACATGGCATTCATTTGAACACCTCCTCAAATTACTATCCTCAGGGCAATGGTTTAGCTGAAAGCACAAATAAGAACCTCATCAGGATCATTAAAAGAAACATAGAGGAAAATCAAAGGACCTGGCACAACAGTTTAAAGAATGCACTTTGGGTAGACAGAGTGACCCCTAAGAGGTCTGTTGGTAATTCACCATATATGTTGGTCTATGGAAAAGAGGCAAGATTTCCCTTATCGGTGGAGCTTCCATCTCTATATATTATTCACCAGTTGGAGGTGCTTGAGGGGCATGACCTAATGTTTGTAAGGTATGCAGAGCTCATGGAGCTCGAAGAGTCAAGGGATAGAGCAATGAAAGCTTTGGAGTATCATCAGCTCCAAATGAAAAGAACATTTGACAAAGGGGCTACAACAAAATCTTATAAGGAGGGAGACCTTGTGCTCAAATGGGAAGTTCTTAAAAAGCAGGCCAGGCCATCACACCAAGTTTGACAATATGTGGACTAGTCCATTTATTATCACAGGTTGTAAGGAGCACAATGCGTATCGACTAGCCACAACAAAAGGTGAAGTGCTTCCTATCCCGCTTAATGGGATACATCTTAAGCCTTGTTTCTGATTTTGACAAGTCCATCTATTGTACATAATAGTTTAGGCTTTATGTTTTTCATAAGCGTTGTTTCAGCGCAGTAAATATGTTTCTTTACAGTTTCCCTTGTCTTGTCATTTTTGGCAATCTGTTGTGTTCTATAAGTCTCATGTGAATTGCAACCATGTGTTGACTGACATTTTTATTTGTTCTATGAGCTTTCTAATGACTCCATACCCAATGGACAAGTTGTAGCTACTGGTTCTCATGTTTAGCAGGCAAACATCCCGCAAAGGTCGCTAGAATTGTTGCCTATATTTCACCTACAGTTAAATCAAGAAAGATAATCATATGTTAGATCTTTGAGAGGCTAATGGAACATTCACACAAGGGAAAAGGCTCTACATCTGTTGCTAGGTCACGGTGAACTCAGTGGGAGAAACTACCCTAGGGAGATTCGACATGAAAATCATCTAAGGTGAAAGTCCGCAAGACATTTCAGAGGTCTCGCCGACTAGTAGGGTTTTCATTAAGTCTGAGTGCTTCAAACTAGGGATCCTATCGGCATGAGATCTCTTTCGGCATATAGTCTCGGCGATTGATGATGTCTCGCCGACAACAGTGATCCTTCGATGTAGCTTCCAAGTCGGGGTATGGTCTCCCCGACTCCTAATGTCTCGCCGACGTATGAGGAGCCTTAGATGGAGAGATGATTTTGGCATAAGAGGGCAAGCTTCACTAGGAGGTCTTAGCGAGGGCGAAGTCTCACCGAAAGAAAGGGGACAGGCCTCGATATGGTTTTCTTTGGCGGGAGTCCCACCGAAACAAAGGAACCCCTCAGTATGACTAAGGGACTTCGTCGGGATGTCTCCCTAACTCGAAATGTCCTACCGAGATTCGAACTCGGAAAAAGGTGAAGGGCTCGACAAATGGTCTCGGTGAATGGACATGGTCTTGTTGATCAAAGGGAGGCCTCACCAAAAAATGAAAGGGGCTCGCCAATAGTTGAAGATATCGCCCTGAGGTCCTACTAACACCGGGAAGTCTTGGCGACAGAGGAAGTGTCATCGGCAAAGGTTTTTCCGACCAGTGGAGCCTCCAAAATGAAAAGGAGTTCACCAAGGGGAAGGGATTTCTATGTGATGTCTTGGCAAACTGAGGTGTCTTTCTGACATGGACTAACTTTGGTGCAGTGTTGTGTTTTCACCCTGAGGCTTCCCCAAAGTGAAGATGTCTCCCTGACTGAAGGAGAAATAAATGCATCACTGAGCAAGATGGAGGTTATCGCCAAGAGGTCTAGCCAAAGGAGTTGAGTCATACCAAGCAGAATTCTCTCGACATAGGTTGCAGCCATCACCGGGATGTCACGCCGATCTGTGGGGGGTCTCACCGAAAGGAGATCCTTTAGCGTATGTCAACAAACTTTGTTAAGATGTCTTACCGATTATTGAAAGTCTCCCCGACAATCACTCTTGAAGCGGAGTCGGCAAAGGAAGTGAGCTTCGGAATAAGTGTCTCAGCGACAGGAGAGGAAGCTCACCGAAGGACAAAGTGTTTGGATAGTGTCTCAGTGACCCGTTAAAGTCTCACCGATAAGGAGGCCTTTGGTATAGCTTTCCAAGTCAGAGAGAAGTCTCCCCGACTCATGATGTCTTGCCAATAAGTGAACGACTTGGCGGAGGATGGATTCTTTGGCTTAGGTGGGTGCCTTCGACAGGACGTCTTACCGACATCATGTGATCTCAATGATAGAAGTGGGTACCGGTACAAAATTTGATCCTCGCTTTAAAGTCTCCCCAAATCGGTGATCTCTTGGCAAAGGGAAAGCGGAGCTCGGTAAGGTAAAATGCATTCGGAGAGACACTAATGGTCTCTTGCCGACAGAGGAAATGGGGCCTCACCAAGTTAAAGTACCTTCAGCATAACCTCTTGCCAACCAGTGGGTGTCTCCTAGACCAGAGGGTCTTGATGGCTGAAGCAAACAAGTGGGGGTCCCACCAACGACACATCTAGTATCGCTAAGAGTTGGGGCTTTCACCATGGGGTCCTGGCGACTGTCCAAAGTCTCGCTGAAGGTAACAATACTTCGACATAGTCTTGTGAATTCGATGGGATGTCTCCCTGACTCGGTGATGTCTTGCCGACAGTAAAGTGAATAGCTTAGAAGAAAGTGAGGACCTCAGTGCAAGGTCTGGGCGATAAAGGGATGTCTCGCCGAAAGGAAAGGAGGGGAGCTCAGCGGTATAAACTCTAGAGATATCGTCAAAGGTCTCCCCGAAATAGATGGTCTTGCTAGGAGATAGGATTTTTCGTCATGACATCTCAGCGACAGTTTGAGTCATGCCGATAAGTTGCAGAGGACATAATCGCGTCGGTGAGACACTTTTAGTGTCTCACTGAGATGCGATTCTTTTCAAAAGAAATTTTGACCGCCTACAGAGCCTGCGTGGAATACGCTTGACCAACCAGGGGGAGCTGAAGGGAGCCATGGTGGTCTAATCAGAATGAAGAATGTCAATAGGATGAATGCAACACATATCTGTTGTGAGCTCAGGGCATTTAAGGCATTCAACCGAGGTGGTTCAAATAGGACACTATGCCAGGATCATAATGAATGTGGTAGCTGTGAAATATCTGAAGAAGGCTTCCTTGGGGATGACTCTTCATGGCAGGGACACGCAGGTTTCTGCATTAAACTCAGTCAAAAAGATCTAAGGAGAATATATATTTTTCTGGGGTGGATATTTTTGTAATCCCTAAGGGGCCAACACTTTTTGATATTTAAGGCTTTTTTTCCTTTTTTGTAGTTAGTTGGAGTAATGCATCTAGAAGAGTTAGTGATTTTTAGCTATCGTTCCTCAACTAATGTATATTTTGTAACTCAAATCGGAATCTGGAATGCAACGCAGAGTTTACCTTGGAAGCTAGTGTTCATGTTTGTATTGTTCTCATTTATGTATCTTTCTTTTGATTATGCAAGTCTTTAACTGTGTTTTATAAATTCTGCACTTATATCTTAGTTGTGAATTAATCTTTCCTTCTTGAGATGTGTATGTAGATCGAACCTATTAAGATTGATGTATAAGTCTGGAAGACGTTGTGTTGAGCACATAAAACATTTACAGTTAGGTTTCCCAGTGTATGTTCATCCTATTTTCTTTTCATAATTCCTCATCATTTTGGTGTATCACCTTAGATTTAATCTTTATTTTATCCATCCCTTCTTCCCTTTTTTCCCCACAAGAATTAGTAGTTAGGTGATACCAAAGGAAGCCAGCCTTCTTCGAAGGTTCATTTCAACTATAGGTGACCCAAAACCTTGAAATGATCCCTTGTTGCTCTAGGAAGCTCAGTTTCAATCTTTGTGCATAGGGTGCATTTCTAGGTGACAACAGTAACTAAAAATCTGTTATTCGAATTAGCACTGTGAATGAAAGAGGTTGTGTGTCAATCACAAGTTTACTTTGTTTTGCAGCTTTAGTTTACAAATCCTTGAAGCTAAGTCTGGTTAAGGTTGGATGAGTTATTGTTCTTTTCTGTTTCAAAACTTTGATCTATCTTTTTGTTGTTTCTTTAAAAACCCTAGTTAAATTAGGTTTTATTTCATGCTTGATCTTAGAAAAATCCAAAAGCTCAACACCAGCAGGCCCCTTGAACATTACTGTTGCATTAACCACTAAGTAACATCAACACAGTTGAGAACAAACTACAAATACTTTGGGAGCTAAGACATCCATGTGTTGTCTTTCTCTTTCAGGAGAAGCAGAATAGCAATATTTTGTTTGCATGTTGTTGTGCCAAAATCACCATCAACACTTAGTTTTTGGTTGTTGTGAAGGTGCATGTGTGATCTTCATCAAGTGGGAGATTGCTGGAATTATGTGCCTCAATCCCATAGGTTGAAACCTCTTGTGAAGCAATTTCAGTGAGACTATGGAGATGTTTGGCCGATCTGCTAGTTGATCTTGATTGTTGTTGTGACCTCCTGAATGTCTTGGCAATCAGCATTTGAAACCTTTAGCGTAACTTGGACTATCAGAATGATGTCTCAGCGACGATAGGAAGTCTTGTTGATATTGGTGTGACCTTTGGTCTATCTAGCCGATGTGATAATCGGTATGACTTGCTCCTATCGGCAGGAAGTCTTAGCGACTGGGAGATGTCTAGCCGGTAGTTAGTGTCTATCAGATATCAGGGAGACTTGGCCAAAAGGGTTATGTTTTGATATGAGTTCTTACCGATATGAATGTCTCGCCAATAGTTATCTTCTAGAGTCATCAGAGAAACTCATGTGTTTCGGGATGAAGTCGTGGCAACTTGGAAAGTCTCACCGATAGTGTTGCTTTCGGGTCATCGGTGTGACATAAGGGTTTGATATGAATTCTTGGTGACAGGGTGATGTCTTGCTGATAGACGAAGGGTTCAGTAAGACTCTAAGCAACAAGCAGTGTTAGAGAGACCCTTGGCCGAAAGGATTTTTTCAGAGTGATGTCTCAGTGATAACCGAAGTCTTTCTGATAGCTTTCACTTGTGGTCATCGGGGTAACTCGGTATGACATGTGATGCTCAGTGTAATGTCCTTCGAAATATGAATGTCTTGCCGACTCGGTATAACATGTTGTGCTTGATGTGAGGTCTTGACGAAAGACAAATGTCTTGTTGACTATCGGGTGCTTCAGTGTAACTTGAGCGGTGTAACCTCTTGGTGAGCAGTAAAGTCTTGCCAATGGAAATGTAAGAAGTCGATGTGACTTTTGAGCATCAGTATGAGTCTTGCCGATGAGGAAACTCTCGCCAATGGTTGTCAGTATGACTCTTGGCGACTTTTCGGTACTCGATATGACTTGAAGATTTCAGAGTAATGTCTCAGCGAAAATGTATGTCTTGCCGACTATTGTTTGGAGTTCGGTATAACATGATGAGCTCGTTATGAAGTCTTGGAGAAGAGAGATAGTCTTTCCAACTGATGAACTCTTCAGAATACCTTGTGATCTTCGGTGTGAGGTCTTGGTGACATGGCGAAGTCTCAACGATAGCTTTCTGGACTCGGTAAAATGTCTTTCCGATAATAAAGACTCTTGGCGATAATGATGATCTGGTCTTGTAGCATCGAGGAGACATTGTTAGTGTCTCACCAACAAGTGACACAAGTTGATCGTTGTTGACTGGGTGAAGGTTGTCCTATGTGGTGTGACCTGGACGTATTATCTTCCATGCAAGGAAGTGGAAACATCTACGATGTTGAGCTGGATGATTCGATCGTTGTGATCCGACAGTTGGAAACAAACCATTTCAAGGAGCCTGTTGAAAATGAATGTATATATGTATGCATTGGACATTTTTTGCAGGGTGTCTAAGAGCCAAAGAGAAGAAGAGAGAGTGGACCGAGTGGCTGGCTAAAAGACCGAGGCCATGAGGCCGAAGCAAAGGAAGAGAGAGGCAGAGGTATGCTGCTGGAATCTCTCCTAATGATGAATGCCATGGTTGATCTCTCAGGGAGAGTTTGCTACTAGTTGTATCCAGATGAACAAGATGTAATCTCTGAAAAGGCTAAGAGCCTGAAATTGTATTGTAACTATTTTGTTGCTGAATAATACAATGGCTCGATCTTTGGAGTGTGGGTTTTTTTACCCAAAAGGGTTTTCCCCACGTAAATCTTTGTGTTCTGGTTTTTTGTCTCACCTTTCATGTCTGTTGGTTCTTGTAGTAGAATCTGTTAATACATGTTGTTGAATTTACATGTGCTTCTCTCAGAAGGATCAATGTGGGAAATCAACTGTGTCTATTCCACTTTATGACATAGTTGTACGTGTCTTTGAGGTAATCTAATAAAAAATAATGTTACTGAAGGCACTAATGTTCTAAGAGGTTACTCTAAGATGCCCAAATCTCCCTCCCTTTTTCCTAACACTACATACCAAGGTCTTAAAAATTGGCATTTCCCTACACAAACAATATCATAGAATATGAGGCTCTAACCATAGGACTCAGAATAGTAGTGTAGTGGCATATCAGGGCTCTCAAGGTATATGGGAATTCACAACTAATAATCAATCAAGTGAATGATGAATACCAAAATAAGGACAACAAGCTAACTCCATACAAGAAATTGGTGGAAAGTCTTGATTCTTTCATTGAGATCACATTTGAGTAGATACCTAGAGAAAAAAACAAAGCGACAGACACCATGGTGACAATTGGATCCTTCTTGGATATCCCTCGCAATGTCCCAAAGCATGAATTCCTAGTAGAGCAACTTTTCGTGTCTCATTCAAGGTATTGGAATCAAAACTTGTTGGAAAAATCATTGGTCCTAGTGATCCTTGGTACCACGACATATACACTTATCTAAGAATAGGAGTCCTCCCAACTGACATAACCACAAACCTGAAGAAACCTTTTTCAAAAAAGCATCTCAGTTTGTCATCCTAGGAAATACCCTTTATCGTAGGAGCATAGACAGAACCTTGTTATGTTGCCTAAATGCTAAGGAGGCACTGACTACCTTAACTGAGGTACATAACGGTATTTGTGGTTCACACTCGAGTGGAATGACCTTGTCCAAGAAATTCCTGAGGATGGGGTATTATTGGCCTACTATGGAAAGAGAAGCACATGACTATGTTAGAAGGTGTCTACAATGTCAGCAACATGGGGACCTCATCCATGCACCAGCTCAAGAGCTTCATCCTATTATCACACCATGTTCCTTTTCACAGTGGGGGCTCGATCTCCTTGGAAAAATCACCCCCACCTCATCTAGTGGCCACAAGTTTATCATTACCGCCACTGAATACTTCACCAAGTGGGTGGAAGCCATACAAATGACTTACATAACTAGAAATCAAATATCTAAGTTCATCTTGAACTACCTAATATGCTGCTATGGTGTCCCACAATCCATTATCTCAAATAATGGGACACCATTCAAAAATCAAGATGTCCGTGACCTATGCGAAAAATTTAAAATCCAACATCGCTTTTCCACTTCATATTATCCCCAAAGCAATGGCCAAATAGAAGCCACCAATAAAACCATTCTGAAAATCCTCAAAAATATAGTCAATGACACAGGTCATGACTAGCATCTACAACTAAATCCCACCCTTTGAGCCTATCAAACCAGCATCCGCACACCAACAAGTGCCACCCCATTTTCCCTGGTCTACGAATCAAAAGCCATATTCCCCATTGAGATTGAGCTCTCGTCACTGAGAATATCACTATAGAACCTCATCACAGATGAAGAATACTGAGTATCAAGACTGAATGAGCTAGAGCTACTAGATGAGCAGTGTATGGATGCTTAAAATCATTTGCAATTTTATTAGAACTGACTCAAGCATATCTATACAAAGAAGATCAGGAGTCGAACATTCTAGGTAGGAGAACTTGTTCTGAAGAAGAATCAGAAGAACGTCCCAAATCCAAATGGAAAAGGAAAATTTTAACCCAACTGGTTGGGACCATTTGTCACCACAATGATCTATAAGTCAATGGCATATCAGTTATCAACACCCAAAGGGGAACCTCTGCAAGAGCCCATGAACAACTCCCATTTCAAAAAAAATTATGCCTAAATCTTTCAAGGTATAAAACCAAAAAAAATAAAAATAGAAAATGTCCTGAAAAAATGGTCACCCTAATGAAAACCTAGCAAATAGGCGTCATGGTTAGTAAAGAGAAAAAAAATTGTCCTGTAGTGAAAACCACTTCAGTGGCACTTTGGGAAAGTACTTCGATGAAAATATGGAAAACAGGTACCTTGTGTAAATAAGCACTTTCCATCAACTAGGATCTTCATGACTCATTTTGTATCATCCATCCATCGCATTCCATATCTCCATCCAACATCCATTCACGTCTACATCATAGCTTGGTCTTGTGTTTGTGTCATGATCCCTCCTAGTACTACTCGGCCCATTGTTAAGGTCAGTGTTGTCCTGCCTATATCGGAGTAGTCTATTGGTTCACGTTGGGGCCATGTTCTTAGTAGATTAGATTCGTGTATGTTCATGAAGTCCCCAAAATCAAAAAATTCAAACACATCAGAAAATCAGAAAATCCAAAACATCAGAAAATCATATCAAAATCCCAAAACATTCAAAATATATCAAAATCCAAAAACAGGTCAAAAATTCTATCAAAAAAGTCAAAAACTGGGTCGTCTTGTCTCTAAGCCTTGAATATAGACAAGGTTGATCTTTGATCATCCCCTGAGACATTTAGGTCAGTTCTTTACGAGTTCGTCATAATAAACTAGCAATCCATTTGTTCATATCTCATCAATAATCGAGTATGTGTCAGTTGAACTACGTGGTCTCTGCGTGTATAACGTAGGCAAGGCTAATCTAACAATCAGCCCCTGAGGCCCCTAGGATAGGTCTTTAGGTTAGTCTCTTGGTCAAAATATCAGAAAACCCCAAAACATTGGAAAATGGAAAATCAAAACATTTGTAAAATCTTGAAAATACCAAAAACAACCTTAAAACATTTCAAAAAGACAAAAAAACATCCAAATATTTGAAAAAATCCATCTGTCTCATCTCACTTTCACCCACAATAAACATCAATCATAATAAACAATCGTCATCCTCAACCTTTGGTAAAATAGTCAGAAACAAGTCTAGCAGATCAAAAGTGAAAACTCAAACGTCAAAGTCTCAAGTCTAGGTAAGTAAGTAAACAAGTTGGTCAACTCTTTGTGTCAATAGCCTATCATCTAATCAGTCTCATATCAAATCATTTGATATTGTAATGTCCTAGGATGCATCCTTCCTACAATGGACATCAACATTATGCATCACCGCAGTTTAGTCTTGGCTAGCAGTATTGAAGAACATTAACTTGTTTGTTTGCTTTATCTTTATCTTGTTGAACTTATCTTATTGCGCTCATTTCCAGGACCTCTCAATGATATCCAAACGAAAGGATTTAGAGAAATAGGAATTGGGCAATGATCATTATCTTTTTATCTATTGTTTTTGTTGGATATTCTTATAATATAACTTGATTATGCATGCTTTTCTTGGTTTGTAGGGAAGGTTTTTTCGTGTCTTGTTGACCACATAGGAAGGCTTCCTTTTCTATATTTTGGTTTGGGATGTCTGAAATATTTGAACTGCATTCTGAATAAAGTTTCATATGTAAGGTGTGAATAGGAGTACTCCTATCTGATTGTCGAGTCAAATTCCATCACACTAGGTACAATGCCATCCTGGTTCTTAATACCTTGATGCATCATGCCTATGTGTGTTATCAAACATAAGATAATTGGCCCTTTGAAAATCCCAACTCCTCAAAAAATTATGATCATCATCATCATCTTGTGTCTTGTTGGAATCTCTTTCTTTCTTCTATCCTCTTTCACGCTAACATGGTACCATGACAGTTAATCACAAATCATTATTTTCATTGCACTCATCTTGCATCCACAAACCATCAACATATTGCATACTACATATCATATAGGAAATATTAAATCATATCACATGCATTACATTTCCATAATATAGATTGGTTATTCAAATAATTTCATCATTTACACATTTGCATTCATTTGCATCATCATATTCATAAATAATATAAAACATCAATTGCATTCATCATATCACATCATTGTCATAATATCCATCAACCATACATAAGCATCATATAAATACATCACCATATAATGCATGAGAAAAGATAAGAAGAAAAAAAAGATTGCATTTCATCCATTAGGGGCATAATATAGATCGGTTAGTCGCATAATCATTGCATTTTGCATCATCATATCATAATAGAAAAGATATCAAAAAAGAAAGCATCTCATCTCATTTGCATCATCACATAAAACATAATGCACATCACATAATCATTGCATCACATCATAAAGTCACACATCACATAAGCACCATATAGTATCATCATCATAGCATCATAACATAGATCATTGCATCACATTGCACGACATATAGAAATAAGATCCATCCATAAAGCATAAAGTAGAATAGGACATATCATATCGGATAAGTATCATCTCATATATCATCAAAATAAATACATTTAATTGGTACAAAAGAATCAGATCAAGTGTGTATCAAATACATAAGTACAAAGGGCCCACTAGGGCTATCAAAACAAGCCCATGGGGCACAAAAATAATCTTGTCTCTAAATCAAAATGAAGGCTATCCCTATTGGTTGCTGCCTTCACCACCTGATCTCTCCCCATGATCCTTTGTGGGTCTAAGGCATGTCCTCTATGAAAAATCAGGTACTTGAGCTACTCTCGGCACGGCCTGGTAATAATGCAACCTATAATAGTTGGCCTCCTAGATGGCCTCCTTGTATAAACGAAGTGGCACCATGCTCTGGGAGGAGGATGTAGACATACTCTCTATTTGTTGTCGTCTTCCCATCTCAGCCACTACCTGTAGCTCTGCAGCTTTTCTATGTTGGACCGCTTGGTCCTGCTCTACCTGCAACTGATCTCTCTCAACTATAAGTGCCTGTAGCTACAAAATTTGGCCATCCCTAGGGTCTGGCTGGAGAGGTGGCTGCACGGTTGGCTGATCCTGGACCACATTTCTAGGTGGTGTCAGGACCCTATCATGTCATCCCTGATCCTGATCCTATTGTCTTGGGTCTATATCATGTCTCTTCTCAGCCACTTGTGGATCTGGGAGTGGTTGATCCTATGGCCCCTTGTCCTGATCTGGATGATCTTGTGGTGGTCATCCACCTCCTTAGCCCCTATCTTCATCCCCGTGGCCCCGTCCTGCTCCCATGCCTCTGGCTCTACGTCAGATAGATGGTGTCCCTGGCACTATAAGTTGAAGAGGTGGTCAAAACCAATCTTTGTATGCCTACGTCATCCCTAGATTTTCCTAACCCTGGTCATATGGCCATGGTCTGGTTGCCAGTTGTATCAAACTCTGGACTGCCTCATATGCAGGTATATATCAACCCTAGGAGCTCTGGCTCATCGTTTGTGCAAAAATGGCCACATATTAATCATCTGGCCTATCCTGTAGCTCTCCAAACTACCTCTGAAACCTACCTGGCAGGTACATCTCGAGCATCGTGTGTTCCCTGCATTTCATCAATCTGTCTTGGTGAGTGAAGAAAATTTGTTGTACTTCATCATACCATGTGGGCCATCCAAGATATGGCCGCTAAGTAAAGGCACGCATATCATCGATAACTCTCCTCCAATGAGAAATCTTGTGTTGTCCTGTATGTGAGAAGGAAAAACCTTCATAGTATCACCAAACAACAGGATCATCTGGTTCCATGGTAACAGGAACAACTCTTAGACGAAGCACGACGATGTGCTCCCAACTCCAGATGTGGAGTAGTGTAATGCCAGCCCCAAGTGTTCAGCCGTCGAGATAGGAAAACTCATGAAGATCCCTATATAATGAGGCTAGAAGAATTGGTCCCTAGGAAAAGCATGTCTGTTGCTGAACCATGCACTCCCAAGCAAGCTCCCATCCAAGACTGAAGTATCGGCCCTACCGATCTAGTGTGACGAGACCTAATATGATCGCTGCAATAACAAGGCGGAAGGGTGACATAGAGAGCCTATAATGCTCTAACTCAATTTGAACCTCACAGTAAACAAATCTCATCAAGGGCCATAATATCGTAGCAAGCCTCCCTCCCAGCATCCACGTCATGTATCATGCGCTCTCCGTGGATGGGCAATCTATGGATCCGCCACACATCCTCTAGTGTGACCATTGCCTCACCTATCAGGAGGTGGAAAGAGGATGTCTCGCTATGCCATCTCTCAGCGAGTGCCTTCATCATACCCAAGTGTGTCCTCATGGGTGGCCCATAAGCAATGTACCAAAGTCTGATCCGCCCTAGGTACTCCTGTTGTCGCTCGGGTAGATCATCCAAAATGCTGAAAAGATCTAGAGACCTGTGCTCATGTGAGTAGAGTATCATCAACTCCTTCTCCATCAAGAAAGCCACTGCATTTAAAATCATAAGAAATTGTGATCCTAATTTATCTCATCATACTCCAGGAAACCTCAGCGTCACTCTCTATGGGTGTGATGCAGTTTGCAAACTCCAAACTACGCTGCTAGGAGTCTTTGAACCTCAAACTTCGTCGCGACGTCATAGTTTGGAGATGTGGCCCAGTTTGACCTAAACATTAAATTGCAAAGAGGACCACTGTGGTGCACTTTGCATATGCGTCTAGGTTTGGAATTTAAACCCTAATTCCAAACCACACCGTGGCGTCACTACTCATGACTGTGGCGTAGTTTGAGGCCGCACAACGTCGGTTGAAACTTTCCAGCGGCACTATATTGGACCGCTCCTAAAAGCTAAGTTTCCTAGCCTAATAAATGTGCACAAAAATAAAAAAAATGAAGTCGGGTTAGGTTGACTCACCAGTGGTCTAGTGCCAAGAAGCCTCTAGTGTGTTTGTACTCTGTCAGAAATGTGTCAGGGAAGTTGTCGTTGCACCATCTCGCAAAGGTGTCAGAGCTCAAAATTGAAAAATCTCTAAAGGCTGAATGTGAAAATGAATTGGAATTGGCCCCTCAAGGCCTATTTAAGCTTAAAAATTAGGGTTTTTTAACCCCGTTTAGCTGTCTTGCTAGGGTTTTGGTCCCCCAATCTTGTTTTCACCCAACCGAGGGCCGTCTCGCACCTTTTTTGCATTTTATCTCATTTTTTGGCATTTCGGAGCCTTTCTAAACCTGTTGGACACCTTGTCTTTTTTTGCGAGATCACCTAAAAAGTTGGAATTTTCATCTGATCTCTCGAGGGGCAGTATATTGGCATGTTTTTTCTCGCTGGGGGAGCAGTGGGGCAAATTTTGAAATAATTTTTTTTTGACTTTTGATCAAGACAGTTTATTCTTTGAACCAATGTAACAAGTACTTTGTTTCAAAGAGGGGAAAAATGTAGACACAAAAAATGTACCAACACGCTTGATCCTGATTACTAACATCGCTTCATCCTAAATCATCCCTTTCTCTAAACAATTTAATTGAATAGCCCTTATTTGATTAAATTCATTAATTTTCCTCTCTTAATTAAATGAATCATTATTTATCTGATTAAGTCTTTCTCTTTTGTTAATTAAATTAATCAATATGATTTAATTAACCATAGGTCTCTATTTAATTAAATAATTAATTTTATTTAATTAAATCTCTAAGGTCATCTTATTAAATTAAATAAATTAAACCTTATTTGATTTAATCTAACAATCATCCCCTTTAGTTAAATAAATCAAAATCTTTATTGAACTAAGTCTAAATCATTTTCCTCTCAACTTTGATTTATTTAAATCCTAAAATCTAAGTCAAATTTGTCAAATCACCTAATCTCCTCTCATTTAATCAAATTTTGATTAAATCTAATCTTAATCCATGTCACATCCTCTAGCTTTTTCGACTTGCACATTAAAATACATTTAATTCATTTATTAAATATCTATTTTCTCTCAACTTGGCATCTTTAGAGAATATTCTTCCAAATTTGAAAATCCCTCCAAGTGGACTTTGTCCTTCCAACAAGACATTCATTCCTTCTTACATGTATTTGTGCATTGAGCCAAGTGGAATTTAAGTCATTTCTTTTTCCCTCTTACATGGCATTTCACTATTTTCAAATTCCACCTAATTGCATTTATGGGCACAATCATCAAAATGTGCACATCCTTTACTCATTCACATCATGACAAGTGGCATTTGGCCATTGGTTGAAAGTTAGTCCCACATTGCTTCATTTTGGGCATTCTTCCATCTTGTCTTTCTATAAATAAGAGGTTTCTCTCCTCATTTTGATCATCCACAATTTGAGCAAGTTTACTATGCTCAATTTTATCCTCAAGCATATCCATTTCCATCAATTTTATCAAAGTCTTAGCTAGGTTATGCAGATTTTTCATCAAGGAGCTCAAGTGAATCTTCAACAAAGTGGATCAACCTTCATCACTCATCAACATTGCATCATTGGAGTTGGGAAAGGGCCAATTTTCACATCAAATTGGTACCAATTCCCCCATGAGATCAAGAGTTTGCTTGCTTAATTAGGATTTCATTGCTTTTTCATTGTGTTTTTCATTCTTATTTCCTATTTTGAGCATTGTTAATGGACTTCATGGGGAATCTTGATTCTCACTTGCATTTGACCTAACTATGTGTTTGTTTATTGTGTTTTGCAAGTATTAGAATTAGGGTTCTACAGGTATCTTCCCACCTTCGAAGTAAATTCTCAGGATAGATAGAGGCCAAACATGGAGGGAACATAAATGATTATAGTATCTTGCAACACCATGATGCTAGGGTAGGTGAATAGAGTCAAGGGGAGATCCTTGATGAGACCAAGAGTTTCAACTATGTTTCCATCAAGCTACATGACTCCCTTTTTTAAAGGTTCATAACTGAGCCCTAAAGCTTTAGCTATCTGTTTAGGCATAACTGTGGTGCTAGCACCAAAGTCAATCATGGAATTGTGTAATAACTTCTCTCCTACAATGAGCATTAGGAAGAAGGTTTTGGGTTTTAGGTTATCTCTTACCTCAGCAGGATCTTCCACTGCACTATTTGTGAGAACTTTGGTTGGAGGTGATTGAAAAAAAACCTTTCCTTTGAGCAATTGCTCCTTTGGTTCAATGATTAGATCCTCCTGGAGTGCCTTTTGTAGTAATGTCTTTTGTTCTGGGATAGCTAATGTATCCCAAAGAGACACATTAGTGGATGATTTCTTTAACTATTCCACCATGTTGAAGGGTGGCAGATTCATATATTTCTACTCCTTTTCTCTTGTTATGACAACTTCCCTTTGCAGCTAACATTGTGGCACCATGGCAGAGGCGCTAGGTGTTTGGTCAGAAGAAGTTTTAGGTTGTGGACTAACTAGTTGCAGGACAACTAGTTCGCCCGTGAATCTCCTCTTCGAGCGGGTGTTGTAATCGGATTGTACTTGTAATGTTTTAGATGAGGATGCATCATTGGAAAACACTACTTCTTCTTCCATCCATGAGAAAAGTGTGTGATCAGGAGCGATGTCCGCTTCTTGCTCTAGTGACATCCCTTGCATTTGTGCAATGACCACTGTGTTGTCCATTTGCAAAGAGGTATACACATAGCTTATGGGGTCTGACATTGTGACTTGCTTGTGCTGCTTCGCTACCTTTTGTTGTAGGTTGTCGCACGGACAATTTTGGGGCATGTGTGAATCACCGCAATGGAAGCACCAAGGGTTGGTGTATTCCACTAAATTATTTTGCCTTGCGGTCAACTCTTTGCTCGAGCTTAGGTTGGCGCTTTGCAACAAAGTGGGTACCGACACTATCTGGTTTTTTGCTTGCACCTGTGGATTTGTGCGGGAACCTCCTTGGAACTGGTTTTCTTGGTAAGAGGGACTTCCACCTTGATAATTCTGGTAGGTCAATTTCGAAGCTACGACCTGGTTGTGCTTGATAACAGTTATCTCGTTGGCCATATGTTGCAACATTTCCTTGATGTCACTCATATCCTCCTTGGAAGAACTAGATGTAGAAGCAACATTATGCGGCGTGCTTGGTTACGTGTACATGGATTGAGGAGCTGGTGCACATGTAGAAGGAATCTCCTGAACAAGAACTGATATTTCTAGGAATATAGGAATGATGGGCCGAGGTGGAAATTTCTCGACGTCTATCAAATTGTTCTCCGCCTTGATAGTGACACTATATGCACCTAGTAGTGTGGTTCTGTCGAGAGACTGGATCATCATGGAAATTTCAGGGTTGATATATTTCAAATAGAACATAAATGCTAGATCGGGCGGTGGGTGAATATCAACTTGAATCCTCTGCTAGCTGGTATGGAACCCAGCATTGAAGTCAGCCATGGCTTCGTGCGAGGCCCATTTTATGACCAACAACTAATAATATAGCGAGGATTGGTCTCCTTCATTTGAGAATATCTGGTAAAAAGGATCTCCAAGATCATCCTAGGTACTGATAGTGTTTGCTTACAGTGTTTGATACCAATCTAGTGCCTTGCCTTTGAAAGAGACTACGAGCAACCTTAGCGCTATATTTTGGTTTGTACCAGACATACATCTACAACATCTTGTAGATGTTCAGATGGTGTTCTTGAGTCATCTCTGGTGAATTTAGGTATAGCCTTTAGGGTGGAAACTGGGATAGCGGCCTAAACGGTAGGCGCTAATAATGCAACAAGAGGGCTTCCAGGGTCTCATGCCACATAATTTATGTTAGCGGAAAACAACATGGCTAGCGAAAAGGGCAGAGGAAGCAAAACGTTCACTAATTGGGTTGTGGGTTGTAATGTCCCTAATGGTGGTACTAATAAACCAGAATTATTTATTGTTTGGGACCTAGTAATAGGTCGATGGCTCATACACCCTTTTAAAAATTATAATCATTTAAGCTTAGTCCCACTAGGCATGTCAGGAAAAAGAAAAATTGTTGATGTCAAAAATTGGTAAGGTAACAACCCTTTGTGGGAAACTCAATTTATAGGGGACTTATTGCACTAAACTGAGTGACTTCCAGATATTTAAAGAAGTTGGATTCTTCTGTAACTGGGGTTTTGGAATGGGAAAAAGGAAGCAGATATAACAATAAAGAATCTAACTAAGGCAATATGCTAGAATTTAGATAAAAGGAATGATAAACCTATCTTTTGGATATGATCTAAGGGCCTGCTTAGAAATTTACCATGTCCTAGAATAACAGAAATTAAAGATTGCAGCATGAACAACTCATTCAATGACATAAAATAATTTTCACACCCATTTACTAAAAAGAAGAGTCAAAAGATATGATCTAAATCAGTAAACTTGCATTCAAATTATAGAAGTATGAAAAATAAACTATTCAAACAATAATGGCATAGATTAAATTTTATCAATAGCATAAGAAAACAGAGAGGCCGAACAATGGGACAGTCTGTCAATTCTTGCAATAATCTAAACAATAAAAAGGCCTGGCGTCTCTTGAAAAATCATGTAATCCTTAAACTAGTGGAACTTTAAAAACATGTAGCATGTAATCTTCAAACTTGAAACCCCTCTTTAGAAGCAAAGAGCAATATATATAGCAAGCCTCCCACCACTGGTGGGCAACAACTGAAAAAATTCAGAATCATGAGCAATTATGTCGCAAAAATTATTACCCTTAGCCATTGTAACAGAAAAGGTTTAGGCCATAGCATTTGGTCACTCCCCATTCAGGTACATCCCCTGCGAATGATGGCAGTGGTCCCGAAAAAGTCCTGTGCAAACAAGTGTCGCCCCCTTGTATAGGCAGTTAGAACACGTGGCAACATAATTCAGCCCATAGTTCGCTTCATCCATTGCGTTGAAGAAGCATGCACTAAAGAGACATGTAGCAACATTTCCCTGGCCACAGTCAATTTTTCCTTCCTCCATTGAAATCTTGTGTTGAGATGACACGTAGCAAAAATATTTACCATAGACACCGCCTGTGGGGCCTACCAAATCTTTATGTGAATGGTAGCTATGTAGCATGTGGTCGGGGACTGATGAGGAAGTGAAGGGAAGCAATTAAAATAACCTACGGTGAAGACACATAGGATCATAGTGAGGGCTGATAGAAGAACAAAGGAGAGAAATCCCTCAGAGAGTGTTGAGCAGACACGTGGCAGAGGGCACAGTGATTATCAAAAAGGAGTCGATGATATTCATTTGAAGGCATGGGCCGGTACTTAGCCAAAAACAAAACCCGAAGGGATCATGGTGAATTTCATATTCATAGTATCTTGATGATCTCATAGTTTTTTTTTCTGAAAAGTGTCATGAACATTTTTACCACCTAAGGAAAATCTTGGAGAGATGCCGACAACATGGTATTTCCTTGAACCCCAAAAAGTCAATTGTGGGGTTATAGAAGGAAAAATTCTTGGTCACGTGGTGTCCACAGAGGGAATTAAGATTGACTTAGAAAGAGTCAATAGTATCAAATCACTTACTCTGCCATCAAGCAAGAAGGTTGTCCATTCCTTCTTTGGAAAGGTAAACTTTCTACAAAGATTCCTTCCAGACTTTGCAGAGAAGACTCGTCATATTGTTAATATGATGAAAGGTAATACCACTTTTCATTAGATGAAAAAAGGGAAAGTTGTGTTGGATGACATCAAGGAGGCCATTGCTCATGTGCCAGTATTAGTCTTCCCTAACTACACCAATGAATTCATCATGTATAGTTATGCTTCCGAGCATAGACTTTCAGTGATTCTAGTACAAGAAAACACTGAGGGTTTTGAATCTCCAATTGCATTCATGAGCTTCCCTCTAAAGAATTATGAATTGAAATATTCCCAAATGGAAAAACATGCTTTTGTTGTGGTCAAAGTTGTTAAACATTTCTAGTTCTACATTCTTAATAGCCATGTCAAAGTTCTAGTCCCAGATTCAACTGTTAAGTCCATCTAAACATAGTAGGAATTTGGAACAAAAAGAGACAATTGCATTACCAAGATTCAATAATATGACATGGACATCAAACCTACCAAGTTGATACATGGGTGAGGACTGTGTCAACCCATCGTTGAAAATAATCCTGATGGAGTAGTTTCAGAAACTGAAGAGGTAGGTTCAAGTGAACTTCCAATGGTGTTGTTCGTCAGCACCATCGATGAATGGTATTCCAACATCGCCCATTTCCTCACTTATGGGGAATTTCCTGATCATTTAACTTCAAAGGAAAAGAGAACCATCAAGTTAAAATCAACAAAGTTCATCTTATGGGACAATGGTTTGTACAAGTGTGCATTGGATGGGACCTTTTTGTGATGTGTTGATGAAGAGCAACAAAAAAAATT
The DNA here is from genome assembly GCA_007258455.2 of Sequoia sempervirens. Taxonomy (NCBI): domain Eukaryota; kingdom Viridiplantae; phylum Streptophyta; class Pinopsida; order Cupressales; family Cupressaceae; genus Sequoia; species Sequoia sempervirens. The sequence continues at coordinate 597,614,871 of VDFB02270651.1, read as the reverse complement.
GTTGAAGTCATACCATGACTTGGCATGTGGAGGACACTTTTTAGTGCCAGTTACCACTCACAATATTTTGAGAGAAAATTACTATTGGCCCAAACTCTTTCAAGATGCATACTCTTGGGTGCGTAAGTGCGAGTTGTGTCAACAATTCGTAGGTAAGCCAAAGTTGGCAGCTTTACCTTGAAAACCAATTGTTATAGAAGAGCCCTTCCAGTAGTGGGGAATTGACTTCATCAGTGCATTAAATCCATCATCAAGTGCAGGACACACTTATGTCCTCACTGCAATGGACTACTTCACCAAGTGGGTGGAAGCAATTCTGGCTAAGCATGCTACTTCCGAAGTGGTGTGTAATTTCTTAAAAGAGAATATCATTTCCAGGTTCGGTGTGCCGAACAAAATTGTTGCTGACAATGCTTTTGCCTTCTTGTCAAGCGAGATAACCGAGTTCTATTTTGAACATGGCATAACTTTGTCACATTCTTCTGATTATTACCCACAAGGTAATGATCAGGACAAATCAAGCAACAAGAATTTGGTGACTATCATCTACAAGTTGGTGGACGAGAATCAACATTTGTGGCACAAAGCTTTGTATGACGCTTTGTGGGAAGACATAATAACTCCAAAGCGTGAGATTGGTATGTCTCCTTTCCAAATCCTATACAGGTTGAATGCAAAAATTCCCATAAACTTGGAAGTTCCAGCCCTCAAATTAGCTAAGGCCATTGAGGACGAGACTTTTGATAACTCTGTCGACAAGCATATAATGTAACTCTTCGAATTGGAAGAGAATCAGGTTTAGGTGGCTAACCACATCATGGAGCATCAAGACCAAGTCAAGAAGCTTTTTGACAAGAAGGCCAAGTCTCAATATTTTCAAATTGGTGATCTTGTTCTCTTATGGGACAAGCAAAGAGAACCAAAAGGTATGCACAGGAAGTTTGATTCACTATGGATAGGCCCTTTCAAAGTTCATCAACTGCATGGAGAAAATAGTTTCCTATTGGAATACGAGGATGGAACACCATTTTCCCTTCCTCATAGTGGGCAACATCTCAAACACTTTACATAGTAAGGTGATAGGCGTTCAAATGTAAATATTTCTTTTTAAGTCCTTGTGTCTTTTTGTTTTAAGTATTTTTGTCAGCGTCGCCTGAATCTAAGCCCAATGGAAAGATAAAGGCACATGAATTCTAGATTTCTTCTCCTTTCTATCATTTCTAAGAGTCACTGAAAGAAGATTCCCAACTGGAGCTAGCTATTATCATGGAATCTAGTAGCACTCAATTCATGGATAATCCCCTACAAAACTTGTCTGCTTCATAGGTTTGTGATGTTCAAGCATGCGAAATGAGGTGAATCTCAATTCACCTCGATGTGCGGTCCCAAGTCTCAAAAAATCCATTTGAGCATTCCCCTATGTCCGTCTGTTGAAGACCTTTGAAACGAATATCTTCATGAACTCTCAAGGTTGAGAGTTAGTCAAAATTGTGAAATATGTCGAAGCACTGAAAATCAACGCTCCTACATATTTTCCTTAGTCATTTTTCCTCCAAGTGTTGGAGTGTTGAAAATCAACGCTCCTACACTTTACCACCAAGTCTTTAGATGCATAAGCATTGATTTTTAGTGCTTGTGCATTTTTTTTAAGTCAAGTTTTGAAATGCACGAGCGGTGATTTTCACCGCTAGTGTATTTTTCACATTTTTTCCTCCCAACTTGGTACCGCCATTAATGCACTACTTAAGTTCACTTAATCACCTTTTTAAATTATTTTTAAGTGATTTTAAGCTAAATCATTTTCATTTCATTTTGCTTTTTCTCTCCTTTGCATCATGCTAAGCGATTTCCAAGCCAACTTGCATTTGAAGAATCTCTCTCAAGCATCAAGCTAGGGTTTCGCATTTTTCCAAGGTATGTCATTTCTCTTCTTCCTTCGTTGAGTTCCCCTTGTCATTTTCTTTTTAGTTTTTGTAGTTACTTTTTCACATCGATTGGGGTTTTTGAATCTTTTCTCTCACTTTTGAAATATTCTACCTTCTTTCCATATCGCATATGCTCTTTGTATTTTTGTTAGGGTTTTTGTTTTCTTTTTGTGATAGTGCATCCTAGGTTGTTTTTTCCTTGTGTTTCTCTTTTGCATGCTTGTCTTTCCACTTTCGAGTGTATTTCTGAGTTCCAAGTCGAGTGGTAAAATTTTTAATACATTCATGAGATTAAACGTAACTTCATTGATCTTGAATGAAAGACTCATGGTGTTCGAGCGGTGAAAATCACCACTCAGGCACCAAGTTTTCCCAACATCAGCAATGTCCAAGTGGTGAAAATCACCAACATTACACCATGACTTTTCATTGTTTCAAATGATAAGACGGGGTTTTTAGATGCCTTTACACTTTGAATATTAACTCCAAACTCCACATGTAGGAGCGGTGAAAATCACAGCTCCTACGTGGAGTATTCTATCACCTAAATGGTCAAGCGCTCTTTTTCCCATGCCTTTACACTCCAAAGTTGTCTAAAGTTAGATAACATGTCAAGGCGCTGATTTTTAGCACCTTGACACTTTTTTCAAATAAATTTCCCCCACATGGAGGAGCATTGATTTTCAATGCCCCTACATGTAAATCAACTATCTCCAAGTGTAGGAGTGTTGATTTTCAATGCTCCTACACATTTGGTAGTTTTTCCTTCTAACACTTCAAAATCACTCATTTTTTGCTCCAAACACCGTTTCTTTGCTCTCATTCCATTTTCCATGCCTAATTTCTTATTTCAAACTTGCTCCACATTGCTTGCTTTCCTCATGATTTCCAATGCTTCATTTTTGCCTAACACTTGTTCATTCACCATCCTTACAGTTTCTCTTCAGATCTCATCAAGTGATCCTGAAGGTGATAACCTTTGATCTTGGTTCTTCTATATGACAACAAAGAAGCCTTCATTGTATTCTAAAAAAGAGGAAAATATGAAAGATAAATACCAAGGTGTCTATCTTCCTACAGTAGTGATCTCAAAGGTGGACGAAATAAATGACACTGAGGTTGGTCATCAGGACCTTGTAGACTTTGTTAAAAGAATTGAACAAAATCCCTTGGAAGACAATTTGAGAGCTATTGTACATAGCGATCTGCATTTGGTGTCCACATTCTCGACATCTACTCATCATACAAAGTTTGTTCTCCAGGTTGCAACCTACTACATTCAAGAGAGAAAAAGTGTAATAGATTCCTCCAGACAAGTGATGATGAGGCTAGACCCTGAATTCTTTGACATTTTTTTAGATTTCCACACATGGAAAGATACACCGAGATTTCAATACAACAAGCGCAAGAATTTTATGATGCAGATCCAACCAAGGCTAAAATTTTTATCAATAGCTAATGGTTGAAAACACCTAGGCCTACCATCTCAATATGGTTGAAGGGGATTTCACGAAGTGACTTCAAAGAAGATATCAGGGACATGATTACACTCCTAAGTAGGGTTAAAGGATTTCTTGAATCATCTCATTTTCAGGAATGGATGTATGAATACATTCAAATCATAAGAAGATAGAAAGCTCACATTGATTGGGGAACATAAATCAGTGAAAAAATTCATGAACAACTGATAAATATGCCAAACACTTTGAAGTTCTATATGAATTTTTATTTGGTGTATGTTGCAACCATGATGAGGAAATTCCCAGGGTTATCTACAAAGGGAAATCGACACTCGATACCTGTGTACAAGTATTTCTATCAGTTGGAGCTAAAGGAAAGCCTTCATTATTTTAGGAGGGTCACAAATGCCTTCTTTGCACCTCTCCTTTTCAGTTTTGACCAACCTCTAAAAAATAAGAGAGTATCTGACGAGGCCTACAAAGTGGTGAGTAAGGTCAGGTGTATATTCTTGCAATTTCCAACTTTCACATACATGAGGGTAGGTTGCTACACTGGGTGTCCTTACATGTTGCCTAGATATCCCTCAGATAAGTGGATGCTCATGGATCTATGCAGACAACTTATTTTAGTTCACAAGGAACGAATGAGAATTCACAAATCGAGGTTCAAGTTTCCACTAGTAACGATTGGTAGATATACCATTCATAGTGCGCAAAAAGCCAAATCAATCTATGCAAAAATGCAGATCATGACCACAAGGACATGCAAATACATATTTGACTTTGATTACCAGAATGTGAATAGGAAATTGAAGAAGGATCACAACCACAAGTACCACTTCAAATACATATGGGCTGAATGTAGAGATGAAGAGGATATCTGAAAAATGGATTATTGTAGGCTAACCATAGAGAAGATCAGGGATCTTGGTGTTGCTGACTTACGAAAGGGTTTCAAAGATCCTGGCAACATCATGAATGTTGCCTATGATGAAAATGAAATTTCTAAGAGACCTTTGCCTGCAATACAATGGACTAAAAGGGAAAGTGTCTCCATCAGGGAAAGGCTTGTGCCCATATTAGCCAACACAACAGCATGGTTGCAGAAACATGGTTTCTAGATGAAATCCTTCAGGACAGAGTCTGAAGGAGAAGAACTTGGAGCAGAAGCCAACCAACAACAGGAACTCTGCACAAAAGACAAACATGTAGCTACTCCCTCTTCTTCTTGAAGGGGCCCTAGAATCAATTTCACTATTGGAAAGAAGGATACATGAGTTGTTCAAGAAGAAGAGGCCATAGAATTTGAACCATCTCATTCAAAAGGAAAAACGCCTATTTCTGAAGAGGTAGATTCCAAAGAAGAATGCAATGAAAGAAAATAATTTGTTGAATAAGAAAATTTTGAGGAAGAAGACTCTGATGAGGAAGAAGATTCTGCAGGAGAACAAGAGTTTGAAGAACAAGAACAAGAAGGTGATTAAGAAGGAGAACAAGAAGGTTATAAACAGGAACTCGAGCATGATGAAAAACAAACTCTATCTCCACATGATAATGTTGTCGCAGATCTTCCTCAAAAGTCATCGCATGTAACTTCAAATGTTCCTCATACACCTCCTAATCCTAACACCCCTCCACCTACTTTTCCTACATCATCTCCTCCCACATCTACCATAACCGCAATGGACGTTTCTCATCCCCCTGCAACATCAACTGTGCTTGCCACTCCTCTTGCAATTTCAAATGCACAAACGGTTGATATTTTGTCAAGCTATCCATCATCCATCCCTAGTTTTTCATCTCCATCTTATGACATCACTTCTAAAGTTGAATTCAATATATTCATGAATGAATCTTTGCAAAGTCAACTTGGAGTGTAATCTACTAGAGTTTTCATGACAGATACTACCCCAATTGTCACCATACCAGTCATTTCTACAGAAGCGGTTGTGAAACAAGAGTTGACAGTCAGTCAAGAAGCGCATACTTCCTCTCTTCCCCCTTAGTTGGTATCTCAAGTATCAAATCAGAAGAAACAAATGATCTCTCTAGAAGAGCTAAATATTGAAGAGATAGCCCCTCCAAAAGCCAAGGGGAAGAAAAAGGCCAAAGTACATTCAAGACTTCATGTTGACAAGATTGGACATAAGTTTGCAGATATTGGTATACTGCCATGAGAGGAAGTTGATGTGAACATGGAGGAATACACTATCACTAGAGTCCAACTCAGAAAAGTGACAAATGAAAGTGCCGGAGCAGATGCTCAAGTAGTCCTAGATGCGTTGGTAGGAAGGCTTGACAAAATGGAACAAGCCTAAAACATGTATAAGCAGAAGGCAAAGCATTATGAAACTATTTTGAGGAGACTTGTAGGATCTTCAAGTAATGTAATACCTTTGGAAATGATAAGCATTGAAGACCCAACTGTGAAGAAGGCAGAGAACTTTACCTCAAAAGGAAAAGTGTTGTATGATTTCATTGAAGAAATTGTAGAACATGGTTCATAGGTTATAATTGTTGCAAATGAGAAAGCCACCCAAATAGCCAAGCTAAAAAAAAATCTTGATAAAGAAAAAAGTATTATTTCCCAAGAGAAAAAAGAAATGGAAAAATTTCTATCATTTTGGTCACAAATGAAGCAGGCAAAGCTCAGTAAGTTGGTGGAAGTTGGGGTAATTCCCGACAAGGAGAAATATGTGGAAGTAAGAGAATCACTCAAACACCACATCCAAGTGATCAAGTCTCTTGTCGAAGATCTCAAAAAAGTGAAAGAATATGTTGAAGGAAATCATACTATCCTTGAAAAGGGAACTAAGGGGTTACCAGGACAGCTCCTTGAAGAAAATCGTATCTTCCTCCCGGCCAGTGAACTTTCTGAGATCTACAAAGAAGTCGTCATGAAGCAAGTAGAGGATACAAAATTTTCAAAGGCATCCATGAATGTCATTTGTGATACATGACTAACTCTTGATAACCTCAAGATGCATCTTGATAGGTTCAAAAAGATTCACTCATCTTCCAGGAGATCAATCACCAGAATTCACACCATTGTGGATTACACTTTTGGTCTAGATGAGGCATTCATTCTAGAGACAAGAAAGAGATATGAAGACTTTCATGCCCAAAGCAAGGAACCATGAAGGCTTCTTTTCTCAGTGTTGAATATTTTTATGCTTTACTTTACACATTTTGTAAATAGTTTTCATCTTAAATGTCTTTTGAGAAAATGTAATTGCATGTAAAATCTAAGATGTTTTACCAAAAAGATGGACAACATTTTTGACAAAGTCAAAGTTAGGTGAGATTTTCCTAATTTATCTCACCTAACTTTCCTAATTTTTCTCATCTAATTTCCTATATTTACTCTTCCCTCTCTTTTATAAATAAGAGGGAATTCCTTTGTAATTCTTATCTTTTATCTATAGCAATGAAGTGCTGCTCATTTTGAAACAAATAGATGAAACTTTGTGTTCAACTTTGTTAATCTGAATCTGATCAATAAAGAAGAGATTTTCATACCAAAATTTATGTTGGAATCAATTCTCTTATGGTTTGATCAAATTGGTGGTGATTAGTGTGTGAGATCTAAGGGCTTTGGATAAATCTATGTAGACTTTATGTTACACTCTTTATTCAGATTTGTGTTTTTGTTTGATTAACTATTGGTGGATGATCTACAAGACTTTGTGCTTGTAATTGTTCATGTTGTTTGTGGAATTTTTGTATCTAAGAATAATTTGTTCTTCTAGTACGAAAAATGTTACATATCTCAAGGATCCATCGGTGAAAAGCTATGGAACAACTTTGTGCCTTTGTGAGCATTTTTTCTCATTTTATTGTTTATTATTATCATACTTGGTATCTCTAAGCTTTGCTTTGACAAGATAGAGATATTGGAATTACTACTTTATTTTTAGTTTAAATTTGTATTGAATCAAAACTATCAACTATGAAGCATTGTAAAACATCTTCTCTAAAAAAAGAGAGAATTATGAATGTGACACACCCCCATCTCGTAATTGTAGTGTAAATTTTGTTAATATTTAATTAGTTTTACTTAGCTTCTGTTAGCAGTAAGAAGGGTGCCTCCCCTTTCTAAGAGGAGAGATCATATCTCACACAGTTGTGGTTGAAATCAAGTTGTGTAATCTATTGAAAAGGGATTACATAATTTTCACCCAATAGCATGAAAGGGTGAATTAATCAAATAATATTAATTATTTGATTAATAGGAGAAAAAGTGAATTTAACTAAGTAATTGATATTATTAATTAAATAGGTGAAAAAGGGTAAATTAAGATAAAAATGATAGAAAACATGGAAAATTCTTTACCCTAAGAGAAATAAGTAACCTCTCTCCTCAATAAGAGATAGAGAAAGGAGAAAAAGGCCTATGTTGGAATTGTAATAGACATAGTCAAGGAGTCATACGTATTCTAGTAGTGAGAAAATCTAATAAGGTTGAAGAAGAGAGATAAGTAGCTACAAAAGAATCAAACATAAAACTTAAGAAAGAGGATTCCAAGGAAAAAGAAAATACTATTATATCCCTACATGCATTGAATGGAACAAATGCACCACAAACACTTGAAGTAATCAATAATATTAAAAATAAAAATATTAAAGTGTCAGTTGATACTAGTAGTACACTTTAATTTATTGATAAAAGATTAGTTAATTAGCTCAATTAAATTTTGTTTATCCAATCTCTAATTTTAAAGACATGATAGCTAATGGGAAACAACTACCTTGTGGTGGTAAATGTCATCATATAAAATTCTCAATGGGAAATTATCAACTAGATTCATAAATGTTTTATATCCCTATTATGGGAGTTGATTTAGTTTTGGGTGTGCAATGGCTTAAGTAATTAGGGACAATATCTTTCAATTTTTAAGAATTATCCATGGATTTTTTGCTACATGGGAAAAATTAGAACTTTTAGGAATAAAATCACCACCAAGTGAAATCATTAGCTCCCGTAAGATGGATAAATTAATCAAAAAAAGGTTTTTATAATATAGGGGCACAATTATATTTTATAGAAGCACAAGATATGATAACTCAAGATCAACCAAAAATTTAGGAGATTATTCAACACCACCAACAAGTATTTCAAGAAATCCAAGGTTGTACCTCTAATTGGAGACCATAATTATGACATTAAATTAGTACCATGAAGCATTATCCATCCCAACAAAAAATCTTATTTATTTTCGATGCTTATTCTTAACAAAAAGGATGATCCATGGAGAGTGTTCTCACATTACAAGAAGCTAAACAAAATCACTCATATAAAGATAACTTTCATATTCCTATTGTTAATGAATTGGAGAACAATAAAACCTATGCAAAACAATCCAAATGTGTATTTAGGGTAAAACAAGTAGAATAATCAAGAAATTTGGTGTCACTTAAAGGTGTTAAGATGGACCTTAAGAAGAGAGTATGTTTTAGTCTAACAAGATACTAGGGTAAGTGCATGGATCTGTGACACAATTTTAGCTCTTAAGATGCCACTTTTTTTTCTGAAATCAGCAAAATCTAATTTGCACAAGAAAATGAAGATAGTTACGCTCAAAATTTCAAGATACATCAAGAACAAAAGTTGAAGTGCTCTGAGTCTAGTTTCTAAGCTACTATTTTTTTTGAAATTAATGAATATTAAGGGTCTCAAAAAGGGGGGGGCAAAATAGGTCCTTTTTTTATAAAAAAAATAGCATAGCGCCTGAGGGCTACCCCTTTTTGATTAACTCTTTTTTAGAATTTCAAAAATCCCAATGGTGAGAAATTAGCTAACACCATGTATTTTATCCTCCTTTCGGATAATTTTTTTAATAAATATATAATATTTTATGAATTTTTAAAGTGGACACATCCTGAAAAGCTGAAATCTGAGTGTGCTCTCTCCTAAATTTTTTGAAAACTAATCGAAAATTGATTTTTTTTCATGACGTGTAGAATGGAGTCTAGTTTCAAAAAATGTAATTTGTTTCACGTTTCAATGAATGAGTAAAAATCTATCGTAAACTAGCACATGTTGGTTTTTGACCAAAAACAAAGGCATTTACAATAGAAGTCATGGATCAAAACCTTAACTAAATCAAAATAAAAAAAGAATTATATATTTAGATAGCTAAGAGAGAGGTTAACTCTATCACGATTTTTTTTATAAACTTTCATTATAAGACGTGCAAATGAGATGGGGAGCACAAACGAAAATATGAGGAAATTTGGTAAATCTTGTTAATTAACACGTATTTTGCATGAAAGGGTTGTCCAAACCTTTGGGTCGGATTCCCAATGCAAAATCCAACCCATTGGGTTGGTACTTCCCAATGCAACCTATTTTGCACTCACCAAATGGATTGCTTCATTTGGCTAGCGCCAAATTTAGCACTCGCTAAATGTAATTCATGATTTTTGGAATGAATTTCTCTAAACTCTTTAATTTTCTCTTTCTTTGCCTGGGAAACTATATACATGAAATAAAAATTTAAGTATAAGTTGAAATTTACATATGGACATTTAATTTATTATACTTTAAGTTATATTTCATGTATATAGGTAGGATGTTTGAGAGTGGTTTCGAATCTGTAGGAGTTATAATGCAAATTCTAGTTTTTGGAATATTTTAAAAAATTTCAGACTTAGTCAAATTTCAGTAATCAGCATGTCAAATTTCAATAATCAGGAGGTCAAATTTCATCTTTCTCTCTCTATCTCACTCATTTTCATCTTTTATTCTCTCTCTCTCTCACTATCTCCACCCTTTATCTAACACTCTCCCTTGATATCAAGAGCTATGTCTCTACATGTCCATCTCTCTTTCCTTCCCTCTCTAATATCTATCTCCCTCCCACCCTCCTTCCCTCTCTACATTTCTCTATCTCCCCTCCCTCTCCTTTTATC
>VDFB02270651.1:597515863-597604474 GCA_007258455.2 Sequoia sempervirens | reverse complement strand
AGTGGAACTGCTAAAAATAGTAAGTCTTTGAATACTGATCATCTTGCTTTGCATGTCACACCACTGCAAAGCTCTCGAAAAACCCATAAAGAATGTGCTGACATGCGAAGAAAACCCTGACATGCAAACCCTAAAAATAGCTTCTGAAGGCTGAACTCTGAAAGTCATTATCTCACTTTGCATGTTATATTGTCGTGAAGGTCTCTGAAAACCCAGAAAGAATCTCCAGACATGCATTGAAGAACTCTGCATATAAACCCTGAAATCTGCTCTGGAAGTTGAACTGCTAAAAATAGTAAGTTGTCCGTTTCAGCTCAAATTTTGCCAGTGAGCAGCTTGACATGTTCTGGATGCAGTGTAACTGTCGAAACTCCAAAAGTGCCGAAGGAACGCTCTGAATTACGCACTTACTAAAAATAGTAAGTTGTCGAAATCTGATGAAATTTTAGTGGAAACTTGCTAGAAGCATGCTGACAACAACATTAGTCTCATATTTCAATTTGATTACTTCATTTGATTTCGAACTGCCCAGAAAAATCAAAACCCTAATTTTCAGACTTAGCCAAAATTTCACGTTAAGGTTCAACGGCGGGCACATCTCAGAAAGATAGACAGTAGAAAAGAGAGACAACAACAAAACGACCCAAAAGCAAAGCCAAAATTAGGGGGTCCCCATTTGCAATGGGGCGATGTGTGAAAAAGGTCACAACAGTATCGAGCAGCCTACCATTCCGGATTGGCTTATGGAGAGGATGAAGATTCAGGCACCAGTAGAGGTCCAAGAAGAAGATGATACGGCAGATTTCTTGGCAAGGTTGGAACAGGTTGCTACTAAGAAACCTGCCAAGAAATTTTCCACCATTCAGAGGGACGAAGCCGACGGCCATTCCATACATCTCGCAGTACCAACAGTGGATAAAGCACAAGATGAGATCACTCCCCAGGAGTACGCCATAACCACTATAGATCTTGGCCCAACAACAAAAGGCCAGGAAGTGGAAGAACTGGATAATTCCGTCTCAACTGTCAAGGCGAGATTGGAAAAAGCAGTGGCAAAAAAGAAGGAATACAAAAGGGAAGTTGAACGCCTGAAGGAGTATATACGACATCTAACCCAACCACTCAATCAGGGTGATGCAGTAGCTCCTCCTCTTCTCAATTCCTCGCAGGAGATGGCCAAGGATGTGGAGCAAGGGATGGTCACGGCCAAGGAGGCCCAAGAATGGATGGTAAGCGAGGGCACGAAAGCAGCCTCATTTATGGAGAAATTGGCGCTTGCCTGCGGACAAACTTCTTCTTTTCTTTCCAAATTGGTTGACATGGCGGAAACTTGGGACAGTCTCCCAGATATTCAGGAGAGGCTCATTCCATGCCTCAAGGTCCTGAAGGGCGTTCCAAGGGAAGAATTGGTCGAAGGAAAGGTGATTGCTGCAGGAGCAGCTTATGATTTTCACCATTGGTTTTGGGCAGTGACTATATGGAGCAAAGTTCTGGAGAAGGCAAAGGAAGATGGGCTCAGAGTTGAGGAGCAAGTTAAAGAAATCCGGGAGAAGATTTATATGATAGCTGCAGATGTGTTTGACCGAGAGATTGTCCAAGAAAATGACATGCAACTAGAGAGGCTGAAGCATAAGGTTCAGGAAGTTTTCTTCTCTGCTACTGGACCAATTCTGAGACAGGATTTCGCAAAAGTGGCGAATCTCTTGGTCATCTAGAATGATTTTGTGAGGCAGGAGGTGGATTGGGAGAGCACCTTCGCCAAATGTGCTGAGGATTTGGATGGACTTGAATTCAGGATAAGCATGCTGCCGCCAGTCATGATGGAGGAAGTTGTCACAGTCGTGTCCATATTCATCGAGCACAATGCTGCCCAAGAAGATAGGGACGCCTTCCCTTGAAGATAGCTCCAACTGCCACTTCACTGCTTGTTACTGCTTGTTTGCTAGATGTTAACGGATGTTATTTTGGGCAACCCTAATTAGGGTTGGGTTGTATTAATCTTGGCCATTGATGTTGATTTAATCTTGGCCTTTCATTTGATTTTGAAAACTCTATTTAAACTAGTGATCTCTCACTTTCATTGGTGTGGAGACAGTGTATGAAATTGTTGCATTGAGACTATTTCCGATAATAAAAGCTCTTATGCATGATTTGCTTTCAAGCAAGGTTGCATAACTCCTTCTACCATAGATTAGAGTTAGAATTAAATTAAGTAGAATTTGCTTTGAATATTGGTTAAGTGAATGCGAGATTGATTGTATAGATTAAATGGTGAAATATTGCTCATACTTTCTTCGGATGGATGATTTGCATTCGATGCGTAAAGTTAGCCTGAGCTTGTGATTGTGGACGCCTAACTTCGGTCTCATTCGAGGCTTGAAAATTATAATCACACCCTTTGAAGATTGCACCCACTTTGCGTAGTTGTCCCAGGGAGGCGAAACAAAGCGTGGTTACTTGTTTCACTTGATCTTTACTGTCTCTTAAATTCCTAGGCGTAGAATAGATCTTCTAAACCCTTATCTTTTTGCATCTTTTTTGGAAGTCCTAATCCAAGAAGCCTTTAATGATAAATCCAACTAAGTCTCAAACTTGTGAAGAATTCTTTAACATAAGTCCCTTTGTGTATTACCAGCAAATCACAACGCCCATTGAGCTTATCCACATGTCAAGACCTAACGAAAGAAACCTTGGAATCGCCATATGATCTTCTCACAATCTTAGCATACGCGGTGATTTTTCAAGAGAGGATAGAGTGTCTTTGGACATTTTATTCTGTGTGTTCGGTGGATGATAAAACGTACACCAACAGGTATTTAGTTATGCTACATGTAGTACAACATAGGTATTTAATTATACTAGATATGTTAGAGAATGGAATGTGTTTATATTTTCTCCATAGTAGGAGATGAGTGTGTTTCTTAGTTAAAGTATATACTAGATTTGATGCAGTGCAGGGAGGCAATCAACTAACAATCACAATTCAAGCCTTTTGAAACAACTTTACAACCCTTAAGAACTTATCTCATCAACTCTTCACTAATTCACCCAGTTTCCCTTGTAGGTCTGCAGACCTAACTTCTTGACCTTATCTTTCAAACTTCTTGACAAACCCTCAAACCATCTATCATTTCAAGCACCCATTATTGTTTTCTTTAACATATCTCAAAGGGGAAATAGGTTGTTTCAGACCAATACTCTCAACTAGATGTTGTTACACTGTCCTAGACTTCAAATAGGTCTCTTTTCCAAAGCAACTCCAACACAAAAAAATTTCCAACTCCAAATTCTTGTTGACAGACCTTCACTAGCCCACAAAACCACAGATTCATCAACTTTTATCCTCCAAGACACTGCTCTAAACACCAAACCAATAAACCCTTGTTTTAGGCTTTCCTACACTTGAAACATGGAGGGTTTCATGAAACTAAGCACTCCTAGCCTCTAATCAATCTGCCAATGCTTCAAACACTTCAATATATGTCCGCACTTACTAAATCAATCATCTCCCAACCAAACCTAATACAATTTCCTCCAACTACCACTTCTAACCATGCATTTTATGTCAAAAACTCACAAAACTACACTAGGGCAGCACTCCAAACACCACCAATTGCCTTCCCCGGCTCTCAAAACTCACTTTAACGCCTAAACCTACCATTTTGGACCCATTCCACCAAGCCATAGAAGATATAGTCGGTGGAATGGGTCTTATTGCATGTTTAAAGGTTACAAACCCGTTTCCAGAAAAGTGCCAATAAAATTTCACAAACTCAATGAAATCTCACAAAACCAGATTCAAAGTGAAGATACTTCAAGCCTTTAACACATTCAATTAATTTTTGAGCAATAGCAATCTGTACGGAACTGTACAGTCTCAAGGAGCAGCAATTTACCAGTGAAATTACAGAAAATTCAATGAAAAATAGGGTTTTATTTGTTGCTTTCACTTCTATACAATCTCCAATCCTTTTCCTCGACTTGAATGAGGCCTTTTAACATCAAAAAACAAAGAATCGACTGACCAAACCGACTAACCACCTTTTAAATTCCAACTGACCGTTGGTATTCCCACAAACTTGCATTTTTCAATATTGCACTTTTTTGACAATTTTTAGAAACATCAACCCTAGCAAAAAAACTCTACCATGACTCAAAATACATAACCCATGGTCTATTGTGACCTTATTTAACTCAAAACAAGACTCAACACACTAAACCAACTTATCAAAACCTTACAAAACCATATTTTCAAAAATAATGAACATGGTCCCCTACACCAAGATTGAATGCAAGAGTCACTTGAGGTACACCCAGCTAAGTTATTAGTTTAACTCGGAAAGCTTGTGTTACTCCTAGGATAAGCATGGGAGCAGGCTTGTGTACTTGCTTAATAGATTCATTATTAGTAGAATTGTTTTGAAGATAGGTTATCTGGGATGACAGACTATCCATTGAAGGATATACCTAGCTTGTGTACTTAGTTGCTTAATAGATTCATTACTAGTAGAATTGTTTTGAAGATAGGTTATCTGGGATGACGGACTATCCATTGAAGGATATACCTAGCTTGTGTACTTGCTAGTTAAGTAGATTATTACCAAGTAGATTAGTATGTTGTTAGTTAGTCTGGGGTGACGGATTTACCCATTGAAGGACAATACCAATGTGTAATATCCCTTGCACTAGCTAACTTCAAATGAATGATTTTTGCCTCAAGGAATATTGTCA
Source organism: Sequoia sempervirens (assembly GCA_007258455.2). Classification (NCBI taxonomy): domain Eukaryota; kingdom Viridiplantae; phylum Streptophyta; class Pinopsida; order Cupressales; family Cupressaceae; genus Sequoia; species Sequoia sempervirens. Next base: position 597,599,743 of record VDFB02270651.1, on the reverse strand, counting down.
AACAGTTGATATGCAAACTGAAAATGTTTATTTCTGAGTGTGTAGACCTGCTGGAAGTGTTCTATTGTGTTCTTGTTGCAATACAAAAGAGATAGAACGATGAAACAAACTTGTAATGAAATTGTAATCACCAATGTAGAGTTCTGATTTTAAATTTCTGAGTGCACATATGATATCCAATGCAAACATAAACAATGGTGATGGCTTCAAATGTTCACAGAATTTATTCTCCTACAAATGTCTCAAGATATAGAAGAGATTTTCAAGCAATGACATCATTAAAGCATCAAAATACATCTTAAATCTGAATTAGACATTTCATCAAACACTTGTCATGTATGCCTCAGAATGTGCAAGTCTGAAACTTATTTATTGCTGATATGAAATACTGTCCTCAAAATCAGAATTACAACCTTCAATGATAACTGATTCATGTATTACAAAATGATCTCATTTATACTCTAAAGGCTGCCATGAATTTTCAGAATTATGCACTCAGAAATAACAATGCAAACATGAGAAGTATTGCTCAAAACCTGGTTAGGACGATGGCAAATGATAGCAAATGCAAGCTCAATGATCTCTGAATTTTTATAGAATTTTTTGAGTGCTTTGCACAAGAAATTGCCCTCCTTGAAGAAGTCTGCCCCTGCTTGCCTGACAATATTTTAGAAAAATAAATACAGCCTCTAAGCTCCTCGAATTTGTCCTTGAAATGGTTGTCTTCTCAATAGCAGTTGATTGCTCAAGTACCCACAACCAAATGACGCCTCTAAGTGAAGATATGAACAAAATATGTTTCCAATGATGCCCTAGCAGCAGTATATCAGACCTCTGGAATTAATTATCAGCAAGCTAATAGCTCCTCCAAGAGACTACAAAATGATTGCTAAGTCCTCCCAAGATGAATGCTCAAATACTCACAAAGAAACAACATCCAAATGAGGCCACATGAACAATAATCTGAATATAGTCGACCTCCATGAAAGCTGATATGAAGCTCAATGAGAAAGACTGAAAATATCTTCCCCTCTCAACGCTGCAATGAAAGCACAAGTTGAACTCCTGCAATGAAGTCCACAACTGGCAACAATATTAGCTAAGAGGTTCACAGCCTCAAAGTTGCACAATCAATGGGAGTGATCGTTCCCAATGACCGATGGAATAATCTTCAGAAACCCTAGGCTTCTCAACAACATAACAAGTCAAGTATCAAATATCCTGGATATCCAAAAATGAGCCCTTAAGATCCTTTTATACTTTCCTGGAGGAGCTTACACACTTTTCTTGCCAATGTGGGATAAAAGATATATTTTCCACTTTTATTTTATTTTATTTTATTTGCACTTTATAATAATATTAAAATATTACTTTATAATTCATAAAGTGCAAATATGTTGGCAAAACATTATGTTTTCAAACATCCTGATAACACGTTATGTTTTCCAACACCCTGATAACACATTATGTTTTTCAATATCTTGATAACACATTATGTTTTTCAATATCTTGATAACACATTATGTTTTCCACCATTCAAAAGAACATAGGAAACCCCCATTAAACCACTAAATCTAGGAGAAGAAGCCAACCATTGCCTGAAGAAGACCCCCTAACCAAGCTTCTTAGCCTACGAGAGTCAGGAATAGGCTAAACCCTCTGAAACTGATGTTCATGAAATTGGGGACATTACACTATGCGTAGCTTAAGATAGCCTTAAGTCAAATCGGCCATGAATAGAGTATGTGACAAATGACACTCAGTAGAACATACTGAATGAAACACTTTGATCAAAGTAGTGTAATGTACGACATTCATATAGATTGTGTGATGCTTGAAACTACACTATCAATTCACCATGATCCCATATTACATGCTAGTTTGAGAGTTGTCGGGTTGCACAGGTTCTAGTTATGTAGGACACAACACTATGCTTAGTTGGTTGTTGTTATCAGTTACTCTACCAATCTCTTCGTCGAAGGGAAGGGCCATCTATCAAATGATAGATGTGCGGGGGACCGCATTAAGAGTCTGTGGTTGGCGGAAAAGCGTCTAAGTGATGCTTCTCTTCCACAACAGGCGACCGAAGAACCAAGATTTGAAAGGACGGATTCCTGGACTGTCTTACAGCTATTTGTTCTAAAGCTCATTGGAGCTATGTTTGTAAAGGTATGTATTCTTGTTAGGAGTACTTGTGAAGTTATTGTAATGAAGTGGAATCTTTATTGTAATATGATATGGCATCTTGTTCATATATTTTCAATAAAAGAAGGAATTTTTTTATTGCAATGACTTGTTAGCACGTTTATTTACTCGTATGATGTAAATTTAGAAATTTTTACTGTACTAAAGGGTTGGCACATTTCATCAAGGGTGCTGCACCAACATGTCCTCAATGATATAATCAGGCCACAAGCTGCTCCCGATAAACCTTCAATACAAACCAAATTCCTATCACCTGCTTTGAATATTAGAGGGATGACTTACACGACTGACGTATTTTGTCTCTTTTGAATTGTCCTCTAGTAGATGACCCAACACACAAGCAAGGAAGTCCCAACAGCCCCAATGGGACATGATTTATCTAAGTCGCTTTATAATGTTTGATGAATTCTATAGCTAGGCAACGGCTTAAACAAACTTAGATTCTACTAAGCAAGACCTGACACCACTCCATAAAGAATTCACCGTGTCTCATACGATTTGTCTCTTAGCGTTGACATGTACAATTTTGTTGTCTCCTCTAGAAGACGTCAATGCTTCCACAGTCGAAATATATCTGTTAATGAATTGCTGCACCCAACAATATAGAATCCTCCAATTTTCGGAATGAGAAAGACTCTTGAATGATGCCTTGTCAACTGCGATTGGTGTTATTGTTCTTCCAATATATTGACCCACAATGACTGTAAATGATCTTCAAATAATCTGCCAGTCATCAATTTCACCTGAACTTTACAAATTTGGCCAAAGGCCACAAAATTTGCATGAAAATATCTCCTTCTAATAAAATGGCAAACCCAACAATACATCAACTGCTGGAAATGGACTAATCAAACCAATTGCAACAATACCTCAGCTGTTACAGTTTGCAAACCTCTCAAGATGCAATAATAAACCAGCTATTGCATTTAATCAGCTAGGGCAATAATACATCAGCTATTGCTTATCGAATCTCTTCAACGAAGCACAAGTAGAAACCCTGGATGGATTTCTCAACAATCCCAGGTAGGGTTGATCTTTCACAACCAAACTTGACACTCTAGAGTCTTCAAACCCTCGAGCAAGCTAAGCATTCAGCTTCAGCTTCTTACCTGTTGATGTGTTTTTCGTGACCCCACCAACGCAGAATAAAGTCACCAATGGCTTCCCTATTCTCTCTTGATCAAAGTATTCCACACGCTAAGATTGCCAGAAAGTTCGTGCGTTCAACTCCAAGGTTCCTTTAGTGCGAATAGGCTCAGTTTGGCTCGATGTGATTTTGCTGGTATTTCAAGGGGACTTACGCAATTGTTCAGATTTCTCACAGTTAGCAGCTGATATGTGATTTGAAGGGGATTCTTACGTGTATGATTTGGCAATGTGGTTCCTTTCCTAAGACTAATAAGAAGGTGCGGAAAGTAAAAAGGGAAAGGGCCTAAGAAATTTATACTCTACTCTAAATGCAAGATGAGTGGGGCTTCGTTTCAATAGACTTCAACCGGATTTCACCTAGCCTCCGTCGGACAACCTCAGCAAAATCGGTGCAATCTTCAAAGGGGATAGCAAAAGGTATTCAAGTTATAGTTTAACATGCATACACCATCACAACGACGCATATAAGCATATAAACCATAACCGAAGTTAAACTCAATGTAATGTCCAGTTGACCACGCAAGGCAGACTTATCATCAACAAGCTGCTAGTGGTATGGAATAAAGCGAAGCTATCTCAATAAAGCACCACACATCGAAGTAAGCTACTTGCATGAATTTAATCTACTTGGATACGAAAGGAAGAAGAAACCTTGCTAGCATTTCATGACAAGACTAATTCCATCATCAATGAAAAGATCTATTATCATAAAATGTGTTACACAACAATCTCTTCAAAAGTTTTCAAAGGGAAAACTTTCTCTTCTCTCCAAATGATGCAAAAATGCTCTACAATGCTACACTATCTAGCTCTAAAGCTCTCTCAATGTCTACTCTGATTCTAACCGATCTAATCTTCTAATCTAATCTTCTACTACTTTACAAATGAGGGGGACTCCCCCTTTTATAGCTAGCCAAGTCCCAAAAGACGGCTAGGGTTACAATCAATAGAGTGGCCAGAATCGTGCCACCTCAGCCCTAAATAATATTGCCCTAAAAACCGCCACAGAGGAGAGTGGGGTAATAAATGCGCCATAATGTCCACCATCATCCTTCTAGAAGATTCCATTTGTAGACGCGTTCACATTGTTCTCGATCTTCTTTCTTGGCATTGTTCTTTGACTTCTTCCACTTGAGGGTCTTCATTCTTCTTTTCATCTTGAGCCTTGAAAATGTTTCAACACTTAGCCATTTTCTTGCAAATTTTCTCCTTCGAGATTGAAACTCATCTTCATCGTGCTTCCACTTCAAGTCATCGTGCTCTGGCCTCAACATTTCTCCTGCAAAACAAGCAAGGAGAGGGGTATTAGAATACTTCATGATATAAACTTAACTCACTCACCTGATCCTCACGCTCCAACTTTCAAGCGTTCATCGCCAACTTTGCGTTCAAGTTCATGCCTTAGACAAACTTCATCTTTGAGAAATTCATTTCACTACTTGGGGCTCCGATACTCAAATTCGTTCAACTTCGGCTCTGGAAGACTATCTTTACGAAGGGTTTAAGCAAATTCACCTAGGCAGTTCATCTCAAACTCATCATCTGGAGAATTTCACCTTGAAAACACATTTTCTTCATTTTTGCCTTAGAAAATTTTCAAATTTCCCTTAGGAAATACATCAACCTGGTGCTCACTTAAAAATCTTCATCCCAGAATCCTTGACAAGCTGTGGAAGACCTTAAAATCAACTCCTCATCGATAATCTTCGATACCCAGAAGAAAATTTTCTCCAGAACGCATCGAACCCATGGGTGCCCAACGAACGGGTTCATTTAATTTTCTTGAATTTTGAACCTTAGAAAATATTCTTTCATCAAATTTATTCTCGTTCTTCGATCCCCTCTGAGAATTTTGCTCTGACTTGGAAAATTTTTATTGACGCTGCGGAGCTGGCATCCACTGACTTCACTTCCGGCAACTTCACCTTTGAAAAATTTTCTAACGCTTCACCACCTTTCCAGACTTAGGCATTTTTCTCCAAGGAAGAAAATATTTTGCCTTAGAAAATTTGAATCACTTCGAAAATTTTGCCTTAAGAAATTTTATATCCAACTCAACCACCTTGCCTGTGAGAAAAATATCAACTCCACTTAGAAAATTTTATGAAGGCGCTTAGCATGTTTTATTTTTTATAGCCACCACTTCACATTTTGCTTCACACTTGAAAAATATTTATTTGAAGTCCCAACGCCTAGGAAAATTTTCCAAAACTTTGCATTTTCAATGCCTAACACACTTCATCCACCCTAGGCGCATATGATACTTGAAGAAGAATAAAATCACGCCCAGCATACATTCTCCACCCTTACATGCCTTAAAAAAAATTCTAACACCTTACCACCTTAGCATCTTGTTTTCACACTTCACACGCCTTGGCAATATTTTTCACCTTATTTACCACCTCCACTCACCTTTTACCATCCTAACTTGGGCGCATTTAGGCATGCAAGAGGGATGACCTTTCAACTTCACTTTTTTTTGTCTTCACTTGAGCTTGTTTGGGCGCATTTAGGAGGGTGAGAAGGATAAAAACTTTGACTTGTTGACCCACTTCTTCCTTGGGCGCATTTCCATGTATGTGAAGGACGATCTTGTTTGACTTGTTGACTCCCTCCTTTCTTGGGCGCATTTTGGTGTAGGTGGTGGATAACAACGCCTTTGAGTGACTTTTCAACTTCCTCTTTTGTCTTGACATGCATGCATTTGGGCGCATTTCACCCCTTGAGGAGGATGAGCTCATTGACTTTGCTTTGACCCTCTTGAAACTTGGGCGCATTTTGCCCTTTGAGGAGGATAAACTTTGTTGACCTTTTGACCTTCTTGCTTGCTGGGCGCATTTGAACTTGCATGAAGGATGGCGCATTTAGGGGGTGGTGGAGGATGAACTCCAGACTTAGAAAATTTTGCCATCAACTCTCTAAACTTGGGCGCATTTTACTATGCCTTCAGGATAGAAATTATTGACTTTCTTTGACCACTTGTGCTTTGGGCGCATTTTGCCCCCTGAGCAGGATAAACTTCATACATAGAATTTTTTTATTTTTTTTTGCTTGGCATATGCTTGAAGGCGCATTTGGGCTAGGCAGAGGGATGAAGTGGCGTTGACTTTCTTTGACCTTTTTCAAACTTAGCGCATTTAGGCCTGTCTACTGGATGAAGTTCAAACTTAGAACTTTTTATGCCTCCTCATCAACTGGGTGCATTTTGCCATGGCTGCAGGACGAAGTTCCAGACTTAGACAAATTTACCTTATCCTTCGCCAGCTTACGTGCCCTTCTATTTATAGTAAGTTCTCTGAATTTACGCCTCTGAATCTCGGATCAACTTGAAATTTTAAACATAGCTTCCTCACAACTTTATCAACTTGTCGGCACTGCCATTTTTAGCTGACCTGCTATTTTTAGCCTGTTTTTGAAGGTGGTTTACTATAAATAGTAAGCTTATGTTTCTGATAGCTCCACTGCTCCGATCGAGTTGAAATTTGAATGAGGCGCTCCTCACCACGTGACCTGTTGGCTGACACTGACGCATGCAGCTGATTTACTATTTTTAGCCTGTTTCCAATCTGACTTACTATAAATAGTAAGTGCTCCGTTTGACTTGAAATTTCACCAGCAGATAGCCCGAAGAACGCTGATCGCGGTGGTTTACATCGGATTTTGAAGATTTTGACTTTTGATGCCTATTTTTAGGCTCCGAAGTTGGAAACCCTAATTTGCATTGCATGCGTATCAAAAGATCTCTGTTTCCCTTCGTTTCTGTGGCACTGCGATCGGCTCGTGAATCTGAACTGCTGGGTGGCGGCTGCTGGGACACACCTACTAAAAATAGCAAGTTCCTTATTGAGTGAGAATCCTGTATGTCATATCATCGCAAGCTCTCAAAACCCATCAGAATCATCCGACATGCAAAAGAAACCCCGACATGCAACCCTAAAAAAGCCTCGGCTGAATTCCGAAAGTGGTCGCCTGCCTTGCGTTACATCATCGCGAAGGTCTTGAAAAACCCAGAAGGAATATCCAGACATGCAAAGAAAAACTCTGCATCTGGACCCTGAAATTCGTGCCAGAAGCCGGACTGCTAAAAATAGTAAGTTGTCCGTTTTCGCTCAAATTTGGTATGCAAGTAGTCTGATATACTCTGAATGCTGTGTGGTGATCGGAATCTCCAAAATAGCTGACAAACTGCCCTGAATTTCACACTTACTAAAAATAGTAAGTACCTCAGAATCCGATGAAATTTGGCTGAAAACCTGCTGGATGCCTGCTGACAACAACATTAAGTTCAATTTTCAATTTTCTCACTTTACTCAACCCTGAACTGACCAAAAGACCAAAACCCTAATTCCAGACCTGGCCAAATTTCATGTTAAAGCTCACAGACGAGAACGTCCCCGAAAAGACAGACAGAACGAGAGAGAGACAACAGCAAAAACAAACCAACACCAAACCAAAAGCAAAGCCAAAATTAGGGGGTCCCCATTTGCAATGGGGCGATGTGTGAAAAACATCACAACATTACCACGCAGGTAATGAGAAATGTAATCCAAATCAAGTGTGTTCAAATGCTTAGCCAACAACTTCTTAAATAGATATCTCATTCAATTTTCAAGAAGCTTCTAGAAGAAATATTATTTTATTCCCTTTAAGTGACTTTTATAATTTATTATTTATTTTAAGTCACTTAAATATTAAATTAATTAAATAATAAGTCATCCCTTTTGATATTATATTTTATTGGAATAACTTTATAAATAATTAATTTAATGTACCTCCAATTCAGGGACATGAAACTGTATGAAGTGATCATAAAACATAATTCAATTTATATTTAACATTGCAAAAATACAGGGAATTTCACAGCACTAAGCATGCAATGCAACATGTACATAAATTGAATATTTACTTTGACCTTTACAATCAATAGCAGATTTGAAAGGGCAATTAACAAGTAAAAGATATGGCATGAATAGATCAATTTTGTTTGGTATTATAAGAATAATAACAAAAAAAATAAACCTAACTAGATCCCTTTGTCCAAAAAATTTCTTGTCTGTCTGCAATTATTCTTATTATTGATTATCAACAACATTGTTCAAGAACAACTTATCATACACATAACTGAAACATGTAGATATGATTAGTAAAAAATTAATAAATATACCACTTGAACAGATCGCTTTCCTTTGTTGGATTCCCAACAAATTGTACTGTTGATGGCATCTCTGTTGCATTAAACCTTTCAAGAATATTTTGATCCTGCATTCAAATTGTCTTGTCAACAATACAGACCAAAAAAACCAAATGCTACATAAAACTCCTCTCTTCCAACTAGCACTGCTGAAATTCTGCTTTGACAGCCTCTGATAGTGTTGCTTCCAACAGGAACATGAACAACACATATACTCAGAGGTTTGAGGTATTGATATATCTCTCAAGTTTGGAGAAACATAGCTACGCGCATGCCACACCTCATTGGCCTTGTTGGATTGCTCCAATTGTTTGCCTATTAGTGAAGGGCATATTCCTAAGGGCTTCAAATCTCCCTGGAATATTCATTGATTTCTTTAAAGATACATTCCTCATACTGTAAAATATGGTGCTGGAGTAGAGATAAAGAATGATTGTGACATGAACTCATCTTCTAATGTTGTAGCATCGTTCTAGCATTTTGGCAAGAAATCCAATCTGCATCAGACTGAAAATTTTGGCACATTGTTTTCTTACTAGATTGAGATCAGATTCACTGCCCAAATTTTGTTTATCACATTGTTCAGTTGTAATAGTCTCATATACCTGCTTTATTGTGCATTCATCCTTAACTTGGGATTCCAATTTCAATTCATCCATACCATAGTTTGAAAACTTGGGCTTGGCAGAAACTTAGCAGACCCAAATTTCACTTAAACTCAGTGAATTGGCAAAAACTTGGCGACTTAAAAAATACTTAAATTCTAAACTCTGCAAAATTGCAGCCAGAACTCAGAACCTCACAATAATTTGGCATGCATGTGTTTCTCCTACATACATGTCAAGTTCTCACAGTAACTCGCTGTAAACTCACCCAGAATTCAGCAGGCTCAAGGTTGAGTTACTCAGTGCAGAAAATTACTTGTCAGTACTCGAGCAATTTGTGAGTACTCGGTGAGTGTTAAATCTATGATCCATATGATTGTGAAATACATATAAGTTTGTAACACTTTTTTAGCTGTTATTATGGACTGAAAATCATCTTTGATCCAAGAAGAAGTTATAGCCATCCAGATGGCAGTTCTGGACAGAATTCTGCAAATTTCTGAAAAGTAAAAAAATTAATTCAGTATTTCTAGATTTTCTTATTTTATATTTTTAGAGCCCTTGGGAATAGAAATTTCCTTCCTTTTCTTGTAGGTATTTTCCATTGTGTTGGTATTGTTGTGACCTTTTCATACATCACCCCATTCAAAATGGGGACCCCCTAATTTTTGCGCCGTTCCTCGTCTTTTCACTTTGGTTTTCTCTCCCTCTCTCTCTCTCTCTTTCTGCAGTCTGCCTTTCCGAGGATGGGCCCGTCTTTAAGCTTAAACTTGAGATTTTGGCTAAGTCTCAGAATTAGGGTTTTGAATCTTCCGGCCGGTTTGAAGTCAAGTGGAGTGAATAAATTGAAATTTGAGCTTGGCACTATAGTCAGTAGGCTTCTAGCAGGTCCCCAACAAAATTTCATTGAATTATGACAACTTACTATTTTTAGTAAGTACCTGATTCAAGGCATTTTCCCAACACTTTTGAAATTCTAATTGTTTCATTGCATCCAAGACACTTTAAACTGCCTATCTGCAAAATTTGAGTCAGATCTGACAACTTTCTATTTTTAGCAAGTATCACCTTCAGGAGCTGATTTTAGGGTTTGCATGTTGGAATCTTCGACACACGTCTGGATATTCTTTGTGGGTTTTTTGAAAGCTTCGCAGTGATGTAACATGCAAACCAGGATCAGGACCTTTTTCAAGAGCTGTCTTCAGAGGCTATTTTTAGGGTTTGCATGCAGGGCTTTTCAGTGCATGTGAGGTTATTCTTTATGGGTTTTTCAAGAGCTACGCAGCAAGGTGACATGCAAGCAAAGTTGATCACTTTTTCGGGGACTTACTATTTTTAACAGATTCACTCTAGCAACCCCCGCCCCCATCCCCCCCTCAACACTTCAATATCACAAATAGACCGACATGCAACAAAAACGGGGTCAAACGAAGACTTTTTGAGCAACATGCAAGTCAGATTAGGGTTTCTAGCTTCAGGACCTAAAATGAGGGGTCAAATGCCAGAATCTCCAAAAACCGGCATATCCCACTGCGATCAGTATCTTTCAAGGATTCCACTGGTGAAATTTGAAGGCAATCCGAGCACTTACTATTTATAGTAAGGCACTCCAGAAACATGCTATAAATAGCAAGTCAGCAGCAGGCGCCAGTGTGAATAGGTAAGTCAACCCATGAGGATCACGTCAGTCAGATTTCAAGTCAAACGGAGTTGTGGAAGCTCTGAATCCAAGCAGTTACTATAAATAGTAAATCACCTCCAGAAACATGCTATAAATAGCAAGTCAGCACGAGATGGGAGTGTGAACAACTTAACTAGGTCATGAGGATCCTGTGGTTAAAACTTCAGATCAATCCAAGCTTCACAAGGGTGAAAACTGGAAACTTACTAAATATAGTAAACAAGAGCGAGCAAGCCAGAAAAATGTCTAAGTCTGAGAAACTTCCTTCACCCCCTGTGAAATGCGCCCAAGATGAGACTGGCAGAATGATGGAAAAAGTTTCAAGTGTTAAAATTCTTGCTCACCCCCTCAAATGCGCCCAAGGAGAGAGATGGTGATAAAATTTTCTAAGGCAAGTGGAAATTCCTCCTTGACCCTCCAAATGCACCCTGTCATGAAGGAAGGTGATGGAAAATGTTTAAGTCATGAAGATATTCCTACAGGACCCCCTAAATGCGCCCTCATCTCAAGGGAAGGTGATGGAAAATGTCTTAGTCATGAAGATATTACTGCTCCCTACCTCAAATGCGCCCAAGGAGAGAGATGGTGACAAAATTTTCTAAGGCAAGTGGAAATTCCTCCTTGACCCTCCAAATGCACCCATCTCCAACATGTGTGAAGGAAAAAGTAACCAAGGCGTTGGGGTATTCCTCCTTGACCCCTTGAATGCACCCATGTTAGAAGTAAAGTTAAGACATGTTTAAGGCATTGAATTCCCCCTCAACATGCCAAATGCGCCCAACTTGCTAGATGGGTGAGAAAGTTTCTAAGTGTAAATTCCTCTATACCCCATATGCGCCCAAGTCACCTTGCCTTGGAGGATATTTAAAAATTTGCTAAGGCATTGCTAATTCCTGCTGAGGGTCCCAAATGCGCCCATATTCAAAGTGAAGCTAAGAAAATGTGCTAAGGTGTTGATTCCTCCTCAACATGCAAAATGCGCCCAAGGATATTGAAGGTGGTGGCTCTAGGAAAAGGTTGTTAAATATTGTTAAATCCTCCTCAACATGCAAAATGCACCCAAGGGTATTGTTGATGTGTTTTTCGTGACCACACCAACACAGAATAAAGTTACCAACGGCGACTTTATCCTCTCTTGAACAAAATCTCCTGCATGCTAAGATTGCTAGAAAGATCATGCATTCAACTCCAAGGTTCCTTCATGCAACGGATAATCTCAGTTGGCTCGATATGATTTGTTGGTATTTCAAGGGGACTTACGGAATTGTTCAACAACAGAGAAAGGGATTTTCACAGTTCGACAGATTTATCAACGAAGCACGGGTTTCCTATACTAACCAGAAAGTACTTAATTTAAAATGGTGGCAGGGTTTAGAGAGTCTAAATTTTATTCTAAGTGCGGGATATGGAGCTCAACTTCAACAAACTTCAACCGGACTTCGCTTTGCCTCGCGTCAGACAGCTTCCACGGAGTCGGTGCAATCTTCAAGGGAGGTGACTAAAGATATTCAAACCACCACTTGACATGAAGATACCATCACAATGACGCATACCATCATTCAAACTGTGATTGAAGTTAGGCCCACAATGTTTCCAATTGACCACACAAGGCGAACACACCGTTAGTGAGCCTACTAGTGGTATGGATAAGCGAAGCTTGCTTAGATCAAACACCACATTCCATTATTACTATCTACTTGCATGAAATGAAATTTACCCAACTTTAAGCTACTATTCGAATCAGAAGGACGAAGAAACCTTGCTAGCTACTCTCAACAAAAGACGAAATTCACCATCAATGAAAACTCTTTTTATTGAGAGAGCGTTCACAACAATTTCTTACAAAGTTTTCAAAGGGAAAACTTTCCCTCTTCTTCAAACTATCCTATCAATCTATACTAAGCTACCTCTAAGCTATCACCTAGCTGTCTCTCTATTCTAATCTCTGATCTAATGTCTAATCTAATGAGGTACAAATGAGGGGGGATGCCCCTTTATATTGCTGGCCAAGTCCAATGGATGGCTCAGATTACAATTAGATGGATGGCCCAAATTGTGCCACCTCAGCCCTAACCCTAAAAAGAGGAGTGGAGTAATAAATGAACAATTAATGTCCACCATCCTCTAGAAGATTTCTATTCATAGACGCGTTCGCACTGTTCCTTATCCGGCTGCAAACTGGATGAGTTTGGCCAATATTGCTTCAATTTCTTGGACTGATATGGCAGGTACGTTCTCGATCTGACTCCAAGGCGGAAACTTCTTAACTTGTTTGATGGTGATTTTCCTCCTTCCTGCCACTGCATCTTGAGTTGTACAAAGCACGCTGGAGAACGTCCTTTTGGGTCATTGCCGAAGAAGGTCTTCACACTTAAGAATAATTCCTCTACTTTGTTCTTTAATCTGTTATGATGTCAATTTCCAACGCCTGGGCCTTCATCTTTCCCTCCATCTTGAACTTGAAAGGTTCAATCATTCCTCCTTGCCACCTACCTCTCTGAATTGAGTGCATATTAGGTTATTCCAACACTTAGCCATTTCTTGCAACTTTTCTTCTTTCATGTTTTGGGTGCAACTGAGACATCATGGAGGAGCTTGTAACTTCATCTCTTCCAAGGTTGCAACGTTATTTTGGGGTGTTTGCTCCATCATCTCAAGTCCTCCTACCTTGGTCCCGATATTCATCCTACAAAATAAACAAAAGGAAGAGCATCAAAACACCTACAGTATAAATCCACTTCACTTACCTAATCTCGACGTTTTGATCTCCCAGGCCTGAGTGATCTAGTTCATCCTTTTCCTCTAGCACAACTTTTGCCTTTAAGTTCCTCAGGCCTTAGAATATTTCCGCATTATCATTCATCCCGCTTAGGGCGCATCTGGAGACTTGAGCTTCCGTTTTCATTCCTTAGAGAATTTCGCCTTACACCCCTTGGGCGTACTTTGCTTCTTTTGAAGCTTGAAGTTGTGCCTTAGAAACTTTTATCCAACTTGACGGCGCGTCTCGAAGGGTGTTGTTTGATTTCCCTTTGCCTCAGAAAGTTTTCCAACCAACATGATACCCTTTCTTTGCCTTAGCCAATTTTCCAGCCCTTCTGCCTTAGAAATAATTTATTTCCCTTAGTAAATTTCATCAACCAGGCGCTCGAGTAAAATCTCCATCCTAAAGTCCTTGGTGAAGCGTGAAAAGTTTCAAAATCATCTTCTTAATGAAGGTATCCAGTACCCAGAAGAAAATTCTCCTTAGAAAACGCAAAATTCATGTGTATCACTATGAAGGGGTACATTTAATTTTTTGAATTTTATACCTTAGAAAAATATCTCATCATCAAAATTCATCTTCATCCTTCCTCTCTAGGCGTATTTCTTCTCCTTTTGACACTTAGGAAAATTTCAAACTCATCCTCTTTCAGCTGGGCGCATTATGGTGACCTACTTCCAATTTCTATCACTTTGAAACTTCTCAATTCATCCTGACAACTTGGGTGCATATAGGGGTTTCTACTTCCAATTTTCAACACTTAGAACATTTTCCATTTCTTCCCACAAGTCAAGGCGCATATAGAGGTAACCACTTCAAGTTTTGAACACTTAGAAAATATCAAACTTCCTCCTCAACTCTTAGGCGCATATGACCCCTCAAGCTTTGAGTTTATTTGCCTTAGAAATTTTCAACATTCTCCTCCTCAAGGTTGGGCGCATTTAGGACCCTGAGCTTCCAATTTTCATAACTTAGAAAATTTTCCTATCTACCTTCCTTGTTTGGGCGCATATGACTAGCTAAGCTTCAAGTTTCAGGGACTTAGACCAATTTCCAATCCATCTCCATGTTAAGACGCATTTCAAGGTGTGTACTTTGAGTTTCAACGCCTTAGTGAAAATTTCTAACCTCCTATATCCTCTTGGGCGCATATAGCTAGTGGTGGAGGAATTTTTTATAATTAGAAACTTTTTTTTAACTTGCCAGGTGAAGTGGGCGCATTTTACTAAAGGTACTTCCAGTTTGCTCATGCCTTAGAAATATTTTGTGCCATCATGCAAGTTGGGCGCATTTTACTAGTGGAGCTTCCATTTTTGCATACTTAGAAACTTTTCCATTCCCCTTCACAAGCTTGGGCGCATTTTGGGGGTGGAGGAAGAATTTTTCATGCCTTAGAGAATTTTCCATCACCCTATTTCTCCTTGGGCGCATTTTGAGGGTGGAGGTGGACTTAACTCCAGACTTAGAATTTTTTTTCTATCACCAGCTGAGATGAGGGTGCATTTGAGGGGTGGAGGTGGACTTAACCTCAAACTTAGAATTTTTTCATCACCCTCAAAGCAAGTTGGGCGCATTTTAGGGGTCCTGTAGGATTTAACTCCAGACTTAGCAAATTTCTCATCTTCCTGCCAGCTTGAGGGCACATTTTAGGGGTCCTGCAAGATTTAACTTTGCCTTAGACAATTTTCAACCTTCTGCTAGCTCAAGACAAGGCGCATTTTGGGGGTCCTGCAGGACAGACTTCAGACTTAGAATTTTTTATCCTCCTGCCAGTTCAATACTTACTATATATAGTAAGTTCCAAGTTTTCCCTCTTTTGAAGCTCAGATTGATTTGAAATTTTAACCACAGGATCCTCATGACCTAGTTAGTCTATTCACATTGCCATCTCGAGCTAACCTGCTATTTATAGCATGTTTCTGAAGGTTGTTTACTATTTATAGCAACTGCTTGATTTTGATACTTCCCCAACTCTGTTTGACCTGAAATTTGAATGGCGTGATCCTCATTGGTAGACTTGCCTGTTCACACTGGCGCTTGATGTTGACTTACTATTTATAGCCTGTTTCTGGAACGCCTTACTATAAATAGTAAGTGCTCCGATTGCCTTCAAATTTTACCGGTGGATAGCTTGAAAGATACTGATCGCAATGGGATACACCGATTTTCGAAAATTCTGGCATTTTACCCCTCATTTTGGGTCCCGAAGCTGTAAACCCTAATTTGACTTGCATGTCTATCAAACAACCTCCGTTTAACTTCGTTTCTGTTGCACTTCGCCCTGTTTGTGATACTGATGTGTTGGGCAGCTGCCGGAATGGACCTACTAAAAATAGTAAGTCTCTGAAAATTGATCTCGCTTTGCATGTTGCATCACTATGTAGCTCTTGAAAAACCCATAAAGAATATCCAGACATGCGTTAAAAACTCTGACATGCAAACCCTAAAAATAGCCTTTGAAGACAGCTCCTGAAAAAGTCCTGATCCTAGTTTGCATGTTATACCACTGCGAAGCCCTCGAAAAACCCACAAAGAATGTGCAGACATGCGTTGAAAAACTTCACATGCAAACCCTAAAATCAACTCCTGAAGCCCAGACTGCAAAAAATAGCAAGTTGTTTGTTCTAGCTCAAAATTTGCAAGCAGATAGCTCAAGGTGCTCAAAATGCAGTGTATTGGTCAGAATTTCAACTGTGCTGAGAAAATGCCCCAAATCAAGTACCTACTAAAAATAGTAAGTTGTCGGAACTTGGTGAAAACTCAGTGGAAACTTGTTTGTAGCCCTCCTGACAACAATGTTAGTCTCAAATTTCAATAGCCAAACTTGATTTGACCTCAAACCGATGTGAGAAATGCAAACCCTAATTCTACAGACTTAGCCAAAATTTCAATTTGGACGGGCACATCCCCAGAAAGACAAGCAGCAAAGAGAGAGACAGTAGGAAAACAAACCAAAATCAAGCCAAAAGACTGAAACAAAGCAAAAATTAGGGGGTCCCCATTTGCAATGGGGTGATGTGTGAAAAGGTCACAACAGGTATTGAAGGTGATATTCTAAGTATTGTTGAAGTTCCTCCACCCCAAGTGAAATGCGCCCAAAGTGAAGAAATTTGGATGGGAGAAAAATTGTCTAAGGTGTTCAAAATTCCTCCTAGACCCCCTATATGCGCCCATGCTCATGGAGATAATAAAAAAAATTCTAAGTATTGAAGTCCCTCCTCCCCTAGAGGAATACGCCTAAGCTTGAAGAGGTGATGAAATTTTCTGAGGCATGGATAAATTGGCAGGAAGGAGTGAAAATGCGCTAGCTTCATGAGATTGATGAAAATTGTCAAGGCCAAGCAAGAAAAATAAGTCCAGAGGTGGAGAATGAAGATAAATTTTGAAGAAAATATTTTTCTAAGGTCTAAAAATCAAAAGATTAAAAGTACCCCTTCTATAGACCCATGAATTTGATGCTTTCCGAAGGGAATTTTCTTCTGGGTACTTGTTGTGACCTTGTCGTGAAAAGATTAACTGCATCAGTCATCAGAAGAACCAAAATCCAAACCTCCTTCTAGAAGGGCGCCCTCAAGCTACAGGCGCGCTTTTGCTGGAGAAAGACAAGTTTCTGCCATGTAGAACTTTGGGAATTTCAACTTCTGTTGCCAGTTGCCGGAGTTACGGTTCTCGGAAAGCTTCACTGGATAGCTCATCGGATAGCCAAACCAATTCTGAAGAGTTTGACTATACTTATGGGCATTTTCAACAAGATCTTGACCTTCAAACAGAAGGGCGCCCTTGGGCTACAGTTGCGCTTTCTTGCTTTTCTCTGAGAAATCCTCATAATTTAATCACTAAAAACTTCGTCTTGATCACTAAAATGACCATGTGCAACGTGAAATGCTGTCGCGAAACGCTCCTCCATCATGAAATGCTCCGTTCTGAGTCTCCGATTCAGGTTCTGATCAATGAAATTGCCTTTGACTGACAAACTACTGACAAAAACTCCATGCTTGATATTGCCCAAAAACTGTACTTGACATCATTTTAGCAAGGTTTAGACTCTTTAAACAAAATGCCTTGATGAAGCAAAAATTTTGGTTTTGGGTACAACAAGCTTCAAATTTAAAATACTTAAAAACTTTTCAAGCTCAAACTCCAAGTGAAGGCGCATTTGAGGACCTGAGCTTCAAATTTCACATACTTAGTGGATTTTCTAGTCTCCTCCAGCTTCAAGGGCGCATTTTAAGGCCTTTACTTCAAATTTGAAACACTTAGACAAATTTTAGACTCCATCTTCTCAAGCTTGGGCGCATTTTTCCCTTGGAGCTTCAAATTTCATGCCTTAGAAAATTTCATCCTCATCAGGTAGCCTCTAGGGCAAATTTTGATACTGGACTCCAAATTTTATCAAACTTAGTGAATTTCATGTTCTCTGCCTAATTTGGGGTGACTCGTTCATGCTAACCCTAGCTTGCCCTAACTTTCTATTTTTAGAAAGTTCTCCACATTTCGTGCTTTGAACTGATTTTTGACTCTGAAAGGCTTGATTTCTGCTTTGTTTTGAACTTCGGGATGTGGTTGAGCTGTTGGTCCTTGATATCTGCCTTGTACCTGCTATTTTTTGCAAATTACTAAAATTAGCAACTGCTCAGAATAAGTTCAAATTTGGCGTGCTGATTGCCTGAAGGGTGTTTATCGTGACTAGATGTTGCCTTTGCATGATTGTCGTGTTCTGCCCTTGAATTTAGGAAACCCTAATTCCTCTGTACAAGCCTGCTAAAAATAGTAAGTGTTTCCATTTTGAACCTCTGCAACTCCGTTCAGCTTGAAATTTGCGCCATGGGGTCTTCATGATCAAGTTGATTTGTTCATACTGGTGCCTCGCACTGATCTGCTATTTTTGGCATGTTTCTGGGAGCGGTTTACTATTTATAGCAGCTGCCTAATTTTGAGACTTCCACAACTCCGTTTAACTTGAAATTTGAATGTCGTGGTCTTCATCACTTGACTTATCCGTTCACACTGGCGCCTAATGTTGACTTACTATTTATAGCCTATTTCTAAAGTGGCTTACTATAAATAGTAAGTGCTCCGTTTGCCTTCAAATTTTACTAGCGGACTGCTTGAAAGATGTTGATCATGATGGGATACTTCAGTTTTCAGAAATTTTGGCGTTTGACCCCTCATTTTGAGTCCCGAAGCTTGAGACCCTAATTCATCTTGCATGTGCCTCAAATGAGCTCCGTTTAACTCCATTTCTGTTGCATTTCTGTTGCATGTCACTGTGTTCGTGATTCTGAAGCGTCGGGCAACTATCGAAGTGCACCTGCTAAAAATAGTAAACGTCTGAAAAGGTGACCCATCGGCTGCCGAATGATTTTGTATGTCACACTGCTTGAGAGATCTTTAAAAACCCAGAAAATTCATCAACATGCAAGCGCTGGCTAAAAATAGTAAGTCCCCGAAAAGTGACCGGTTCTGCTTGCATGTTATCTCGTTGCGAAGCTCTCGGAAAAACCAAAAAGATAATGCAGACATGTGTTGAGAAAACTCACATGCAAACCCTAAAATCTGCCTCCGAAGGCCGAGCACTTGAAAGTTGTCGTCCCGTTTTGCATGTCATATCACTGCGAAGGTCTCGAATAACCCACAAAGAATCCCCAGACATGCATCTGAAAATTTAACATGCAAACCCTAAAATCTGCCTTCGAAGGCAGAACTGCTAAAAATAGCAAGTTGTCCGTTTTTGCTCAAATTTTTCTAGTGATGAGTACAAAGTGCTCGGAACGCAATGCAGCTGTCAGAACATGAAAATCTCGAGAAATCAAACCCCAAACTGACACTTACTAAAAATAGAAAATTGCCAGAATTCAGTGAAAATTCAGAGGGGGTCTGCCTGAAGCATCCAAATAATAGTGCTAAGCTTAGAAATCTGTAGAAACCCCTGTTCTCACTATTCCGGAACTGAATGTATTTTTTTGTTTTTTGGGTGTTTTTTGAATGTTTTGAGTTTTTTGCAAGCAATAATAAAGAATGAGATTTTGAAAGAAATACTTCTAAAAATTGAAATAAATTCCAGAAGGTAAAAACTGAAGCATATAAGTCTCAGAAATGATAGCGAATAAATTTATTGTACTTTCCAGTTGTTTACAAAGATGGATCTCTGACATGCAACCGAAGACATGATAAAATATGATATATATAAAAACCTGATTTGCAGCCGCCTGGGAAATGATTAAATGTACGGCCTGTCATAAATATCAGCTTCTCCCTCAGCCAAAAGATTGCAGAAGACTTCAGAGGAATAGGCGTCCCTTTTAATGAAGTCAAAATGCCAAAAGGAAAGGCGTTTGGCCCTAGAAAAAAAAGTACGGCCCTGTACTTGAAGGTACGGCCCGGCAACAGAATGGTACGGCTCAGCAACAGCAAGAAGAAATCCGTACGGCCTTTAAAATGATGCCAGATGTGAAGTTAAATCAGCCGCCCAAGAATATCTCTCTGTCTAATAACTTTTGGATTCAAACTCTAAAGATGTAATATCTGAATAAACTCTATGATAACTTTTGGATGAAGCTATCTCTCTGATAAGCAATAAATCAACTGATATTTCACAGCCTCTGAACTACAGACACTGAAGATGGCTCGTTCTCCAATGCAAAAAAGACAACTGAAACCCTTGGCTCCATTCTTTGAAGGAAGAATTGATCAAAGTTGATTTTCATAACATAATAAAATGAGTTTCTCTCAAAGAAACTTATAATTCCTCAATTGGGTCGATTTTCCCCAAAAAGCATCATTTAAATAAACTTTGAATTCTTCTTTTAATTTTTCCATAGTTTGAACGCACTTTTTAATTATAAATAATAATTGAAAAGTGGCCCCTTCTTCATGTTGGTCGACCCCTTCCAATAAGTCACTTAAGTTATAATATTTAATTATATTATAACTTTATAATATAAGCTTATAATTAATTAATATTTATTTTAGCAAATAAATATTAATATCTCTCTCAAAACAGGTCCATTTGACGAACCGTCTGAAACCCGATGATAAGTGACTGAATCCGCATACGACCAAACCATATTGCTAAAAATAGCAGGGGTGCTCTGCTGAGTGTCTCCACTTACTAAAAATAGTAAGTCAAGCAAATGATGTCCGAACGACCCCAAACGAAAGCCAAACTGAATGATTTTGCCAACTGAACCCAAGCCAATCCTCAACAAGACCCTCTATCCACCTTATCAGCCTACGAGGGTCACATAATAGGCTAATCTTAAGCACTGAGAGATGTCAACTGGAAGGGGACATTACAAAATCGACTAGCCAACTCAATTTGACCTCAAAGTTATCTGAAGGATGTAAACCCTAATTCATCAGAAAGCGCTCTAGACTTAGCCAAAATTCAAACCTAGGTCAAATGATAAGTACATCATCAGACGAAAAGAACCGACAAAGAGAGACAGACTGAAAGACCCACGCCAAAAGACCCGAATGAAGCAAAAATTAGGGGGTCCCCATTTGGAATGGGCCGATGTGTGAAAAGGTCACAACAAGATCCACCATTGAAAAAGCTACGGAATGACTTTGTGCCTTCGTGAGCTTTCCCTTTTATTTTACTAGTTTATTGTTAATCACTTCTGGTACCTCTACGCTTTGCTTTGACAAGATAGAGGTATTGGCATTACTGCTCGTTGTTAGTTTAGAGTTATTATGAATTAAGAACTTCTAACAGTGAAGCATTGTAAACATCTTCTCTGAAAAAAGAGAGAAGGATGAATGTAACACACCCCCCCACTTCGTAAGTATTTTGTACATTTTGTAATTACTTTGTTTGTTTTACTATCGCTTTTGTCAGCAGTAAGAAGGGCGCCTCCCCTTTTTGAGAGGAGAGATTTACATCTCACATAGCTATGGCTGAAGTCCTAGTTGTGTAATCTATCGAAAGTTGATTACATAATTTTCACCCAACAAAACCCATAAAGAATAACCTGACATGCACTGAAAAGTCCTGCATGCAAACCCTAAAAAATAGCCTCTGAAGACAACTCTTGAAAAAGGTCATGATCCTGGTTTGCATGTTACACCACTGCGAAGCTTTCGGAAAAACCCACAAAGAATATCTAGACATGCGTAGAAAATTCCAACATGCAAACCCTAAAAATAGCCTCCGAAGGTTGAGTGTTGAAAGTCATCATCTCATCTTGCATGTTATATCATCGCGTAGGTCTCTAAAAACCCAGAAATATTCTCCAGACATGCATTGAAAAACTTCGCATGCAAACCCTAAAATCTGCTTCTGAAGGTGATACTTGCTAAAAATAGAAAGTTGTCAGATCTGACTCAAAATTTGCTGGCAAGCAATTTGACGTGTCCTGGATGCAATGTGACAGTCAGAATTTCAAAAGTGCTGAGAAAATCTCCCAAATTAGGCACTTACTAAAAATAGTAAGTTGTCAGAATTCAATGGAATTTTGTTGGGAGCCGGCTGGAAGCATGCTAAATGTATCACCAAACTCAGATTTCAAATCACTCACTCCATTTGACTTCAAACTGACCGGAAGAAAGCAAACCCTAATTCTCAGATTTAGCCAAAATTTCACATTTAAGCTCACAGACGGGCACATCCCCAGAAAGGCAGACAGCAGGAAGAGACAAAACCAAAGCCAAAAGACGAGGAATGGGGCAAAAATTAGGGGGTCCCCATTTTGAATGGGGTGATGTGTGAAAAGGTTACAACAAGTAGCAATAGCCATAAAAGGTACTCTTGAACCTGTATGTATGCACTTGCCTCAAAGGAAAGGACTTCTTAAAATTGTCCTTGTTAACTTTAGGAGGAGTTTTTTTCCTTCTTGCTACCTTCATTTATGATAGGGCTTTTGAAAGTATCTTCAAGGCTTTTTGTTTGTCCCTCATATGTCTTCTTAGGAGTCTCTTTGGAATCTTCTTTGAATGTTTGATTTTCTTTATAGCCAAGTCCTAATTTATTTGATGATGACCTTTGTCCATTAATGATGTCTTCTAGGATTTCGATGCTCTTTTCAAACTTGAGGATTGTGTTTAACTTGGTTGTTGTCTTCTCCAATTCTTTCCTCACAGAAACAATTTCACATTCCATCTTCTCACATTCTTTTTCTTTTTCTTCAAATCGGATTTTGGTTAAATCTTCTATCCTTTTACTTTCCTCAATTTGAAGCTTCAAGTCTAAAATTAATTTCTTAGTTTCCATAAATTTCTTTTCTTCTTCAAATCTAGTTTTTCTTCTTTGATTTTTCCTTTTCAGCCTCTCAATCTCACTTGTAGAAAATTCCAACTCTTCTTCCAAATCTGTTGGATTATGATCTATCTCCTTCTTTTGATTTTTGTCCTTTTCTTTAATATCCTCTATTTCTATAGCCATGAATGGCATTTCATCTTCACAGCTTTCCACATCATAGTTACTAGAAGAATCATTATCTCTATAAGAGTATAAGCTCTTCTCAAAGTTTTCCTTTTTATTGTTGCTGTGATACTTATTATTTTTGCCTCCCTTCTTTGGCTTATACTCCTTCTCTTCTTCACTATCACTACTATAAGAATAAGGGCATGCTTTTGCATAATGTCCCTTTTACCATAAGTGAAGCATTTGAAAGGAAACTTACCTTTGTATTTACATAACCCTTTCTTCAATTTCCTTACAAAATTTGCTTCTTCATCATCTGTTGCACTATTGTTTTCTACTTCCTTCTCCCTCGATTTCTTAAATGCTTTGAATGCAGCCTCCTTTTGTAGTGGTGCATCTCTCAGTTCTCATCTCATAAGCGGTTAAAATTCCATGCAATTCGTCCATGGTTAGGTTGTCCAAGTCCATCATTTCTTCTATTGCCGATACTTTGGGATTGAATCTTGAGAATCCAACAACATTCTCCTCTTCTCTCATTCTAAGACTTTCAAAATTGCTTCTATGAGTTTGCAGTTTGGCTCCCTTCACTTTCTTGTCTCTCTCATAAGTGTGCTTCAGCTTGTCCCAAACATCTTTGGCAGATTTGCAATGCATTACTTTCACAAGTTCTGATTCAGTTAATCCACATAAGATTGCATTCTTGGCTTTAGCATTATTTTCACTTGCCTTCTTTCCTGCTGAATCTGTTGGAGGAGTTGATGGAGTTTGATATCCATTTATTGCCAAATGTCAAATCCTACGACACTAATATAAGTTTCCATTCTTAAACTCCAAAATGCATAATTTGTCCCATCAAACAATGGAGCCTTATTGGAAGAGAATCCTTCTTGTCCACTCACGTGTGCTCTTTAGATCTACCTTCTAGTTTGTTAGACTAGTTTGAAGGAACCCGCTCTGATACCAATTGATGAGCACACGGTTATACTAAGAGAGGGGGGGGAAGCAATATAACAACAATCTTTACTTTTTCAAACTTAATACCATATTTAAAACTTGGTCAATAACAATAACATCATTTACTCAACATCCATAATCATGCACATGAGAATGCTGACAGTTCATTCACTAATTAACTACAAATTAAAAGGGGTACATGACAAATCCTCCCTTCCCAAATTTTCTTGCCCTCAAGCAAAAAAAGCTGGGTCATCTAGGATGTCATCCAATTCCCAAGCAACAACCTGCAACACTGTGTACTATGCCTCCTAGTGTTACCAATTGAATGTCCTTAACTCACAGTAATGACCTAAACTAAATATACCGCTATAATATACATTGACAAACAATACAGAAAAAACAAACTAAAAACTATTCTAACCAACATGCAAACAAATATTTATTATTTTTCTTTTTTCAGTCATATGCATACAATCAGATTAAACCTTCTAACATGATATTACTCACTGGGCATTCCCAACATACAAACTCTTTACTAACTGATAGAGAACTTGACTTCCCGTGATGATTCTGATGCACTCTGCAATCTACAAGTCTGAATTCACTGATGATGTTGGCAGTCTTCTGTATGAATCTGCTATCAAGATACACCCCACAATGCTCCTAAGCATTTCCTTCCCCAAGATGATAGGTTCACGCCTAAAGGGTTTTGTCTCCAGTGCGCCCAGCTGCTGTAGCAATGCCACTAGCACTGAAATGAGGGTTGAATGTTTTTTGTTAATGTTTCAATAGTCCCTTCTATTATGCCTCATGCTCTGTTTTATAGAGCAAGCTCCTAGAAATCCTCAATCATGGGAAGTCAATCAACAAATGGTTGCAACTTGCAACTACTAACAATTAATTTCCTCAAATGTGGGAAAATAACTAAACGACACTCCCTCTAAACTTTCAATCCACAATCATAGGCAATTACTCCTAAATTGGTGGCAATTAACTAGTCAGTCCACCCCTCAATCAATGGTGTTAACTGATGGGCACTAAATACTCAATCGTTTCTTAACTCGAAGACACAAATACTCAATTGCTACTCAACTAGACAACACAAGACCCAGCTGCCTTATTCCTAAAAGGATACACACATTCTAACTAAAACTGAAAGAAACTAGCAACTTATCTAATTGCTAGTCTTGCGTTGACAATCCATTCACTAAATAGCTATGGATTAAAAAAACGGACATGACAATAGGACATTGTACAAAGAATTAAATAAAAAACTTAGAAATCTACTATTGCATTATTCAGCCAAATCCTGAAATGATTGAATGGTGTTTAAAATGTGTACAAAATCCAAATGATGGAGTTCTATGTCTAAATTGACTATTTGATTGTTGAACTAAAAGAATTGAAACCACTTATATTACACTATGTTATGAGTGTGTTGAAAATGTGCACAAAATCCAAATGATGGAGTTCTATCTCTAAATTGAATCTTTGATTGTGGAACTAAAAGAATTGAAACCAATTATATTACACTATGTTATGAGTTTGTTGAGAATGCGTACAAAATCCAAATGATGGAATTTTATATCTAAATTGACCCTTTGATCGTTGAATTAAAAGAATTGAAACCACTTATATTACACTATGTCATGAGTAAATGGAAAATTGCAAGAAACTATTCCCATGTCAATTGCTTCAGCTCCCTTGACCATTGCTTGAACAAGAAGTTGAAGTGTTAGTTGGTCATGTAGAAACTGACTGTAGTGTTGTTAGGGGCTTGTCTTGGAGTACATATGGACCCCAATCCAATGGTTTGTGTTTTAAAACGTTTTATAAAGTGTATGAGAGGTAAAAAATTTAAATGTGAGATGTGAATATACCTTGGGAAGGTGCAAATCTGACCCTGAAGTGCTTGTGTTGGTGTGACTAATTGTGCTACCAGAAGACATTTTTATTTTATAGATCTAATTAGGGTTGCTCTATTTATATTTTATTTTACTATTGCTCCCTTCCATTCAAGTCATGCAATGTTTATGTCTCTAATACTTTTTTCTCATTAAATATTATCCAATTTCAGGGATAAGGTATTTTTTGTGTTAAGAGATCATTGAAATCGATGCTAGCTCTTAAGAGACCCACAAGATAAAATCAATATTACATTCTTCAATGTGAAATGCTGGCCCCACCCATTAAGGGAAGATGGCAACATTTACTTGTTGACGTGGTTTTTGACACCGCACCAACACAGAATAAAGTTTCCCAACGGATACCCTATCCTCTCTTGAACAAAGTATTCAACATGCTAAGATTGCGAGTAAGATCATGCTTTCAACTCCAAGGTTCCGAATACTTAGAATACCCTTAGTTGGTTTGATGTGAGTTGCTGTGTTCTCATGAGGGGACTTACACAATTGTTCGACAGTTGACAGCAGACAGTGGACTAAGGGCTGTCATATGATTCAAATGATTTGGCAGGTGAGCACAAGTTTCCTAATCCTAACCGGAAATGAACTGAAATTAAATGAGTGTAGGGATAAGAGTGTTCTAGTCTACTCTAAAGTGTGGGACACGGTGATCAATTCTCATAGACTTCAACCAAGCTCCGTTTTTCCTCACTTCGGACAGCTTCCGCGGAACTGGTGCAATCTTCAGAGGAGTGACTCAAGATGTTCAGATCACGATCTAGCATGAAGACACCATCACAACGATGCATGCCAACATATAAACCATAATCGAAGTTAAGTTTCACAAAGTTCCAGTTGACCACGCAAGGCGAACCCACCGTCAGGGAGCCCGCTAGTGGTATGGACAAACGAAGTCTTGTTCAAATCGAGCACCACATTCCACAATTGCTAAGTACTTGCATAAAATGAAATCTACTTTACTTTAAGCTATTTCAAGATGCTACGTGAATTGGAAGGACAAAGAAGCCTCAACAACTATTCACAACAAAGAAGAATTCACCATCAATGAAAATTCTTTTATTATGAAAGCATACATGACAACTCCTTACAAAGTATCCAAAGGGAAGACTTTCCTTCCTTTTCAATCTAAACTATACTATCAACTATGTAATTGCTCTCTACTCCTTCTCTACTATCCTAACTCTGATCTAATTCTCCTTCTAATTTCTAATGAGATTCAAATGAGGGGGACTCCCCCTTTATATAGCTAGCCCAGTCCAAAAGACGGCTAGGGTTACAATCGGCTGGATGGCCCAGATTGTGCCACCTCAGCCCTAAACAAGATTTGCCCTAAAAACCGCCACAAAGGAGAGTGGGGTAATAAATGAGCCATAATGTCCACCATCATCCTTCTAGAAGATTCCAATCTTGAAACGCGTTCACACTGTTCTTGATCTTCCATTCTTGAACTTAAAGGGTTTTTCAGTCTTGGACTAGATCATTTCCGCCTGCCATCCGTCTGACATTGGATTCTCGAGGAGAAACTCCAACACTTAGCCATTTTTCTCAACTTTCTTCCTTCGAGATTGAAACTCATAACTTTATCTTCCTCCGAAGGTTGTAATATCATCGTGCTTCACCACTTCAAGTCATCGTGCTCTGGCCTCGACATTCCTCCTGCAAAACAAGCGAGGAGAAGAGTATCAGAACATTTCATAATATAAATCCAACTTACTTACCAAGATTCTCACGTTCATCGCTTCCACTAGCCAACTTCCGCTTTCTTCATGATTCTTCATGCCTTAGCCAAATTTTCATCTTCCTCAAGGGCGTATCATTCTTTTGACAATATTAACTTCAACTGCATCCCCTTTACTTTTCCAGCTGAGGAGTTCACAATTTTGATCTCGTTCATCTCTGGCTTAGGAAGACTATCTTCACGAAGCGCTTGGGCAAATTCACCTAGGCAGTTCATTTCAAATTCATTGTCTGGAGGATTTTACCTTGAGAACACATTTTCTTCACACTTGCCTTAGAAAATTTTAAAATTTCCCTTAGGAAAATTCATCAACCTAGTGCCCACTTCAAATCCTCATCCTGAAGGCCTCGACGAACTGTGGAAGACTTTCAAATCAACTCCTCATCGATAATCTTCAATACCCAGAAGAAAATTTTCTCTGAAACGCGATGAACTCATGGGTGCACAACGAACGGGTTCATTTTATTTTTCTTGAATTTTGAACCTTAGAAAATTATTTCCCTGTGAAATTTAAATTTGTTCTTTGCATCTGTGAAGATTTCTTGTTGCTCTGACTTGAGAAATTTTTTATCAACCCATCCTGCAATGCCAGCATCTTCATCTTCGACAAATTTTACTCATCACAGGAAATTTTTACCACCTCTCCAGACTTAGGCATTTTTCTAAGGGAGAACATTTTGTGCCTTAGAAAAATTTTGATCACCTTGAAAATTTTGCCATGGTGAGAAAATTTTATTGACTTCACTTAGAAGATCTTCCTTGAAAGCACATCATACTTAGCGTATTTTATTTTTTTATTGCCTAACATATCATATTCATCACCCCTTGAGCGCATTTCTCATTTCAAGAAGATATTAAGAATCTTCAACGCCTTGGCACTCTTTAAATCCATCCACCTTTACCTTAGGCGCATATCTCACTTCATGAAGGACATTTTCAAAAAAAATTCCAACGCCTAGGATATTATTTTTATCACATGGCCATATCATCTCTCAAGCCTAGGCGTATTTTATTCACCATGGAAAACATTCACAGTGCTTAGCAATATTTACTTGTCTTCATCCATATTTGGGCGCATTCAAAAGGGAGAGAAAGAAGTCAACATCTTTTTGTCTTCTTCCCAGCTTGCATGGCGCATTTGGAGGTTGATGAAGAATGGGCGCATTTTATATGTGCTGGAGGATGAAACTTCTTCCAACGCCTTTGACTCTTTGACCAGCTTCTACACTTGGGCGGATTTGCATTATGAAGTGGATTTTAAAACTTGCCTTTCAACTCATTTGGAATATTCCCTCCTTGCATGCATACGTTTTGTCTCTTTGCATGCCATTGGTTTTGTCTTCACATGCATGCATTTGGGCGCATTTCTTGCCTTGAGGAGGATGGAACTTGAAGAATGGGCGCATTTAGGCAAGGGTGAAGGATAAACTTCATTGACCTCTTTGACCTTCTTGCTTGTTGGGCGCATTTCTTACTTGGTGAAGGATGAGAGTTGATACTTAGAAATTTTTTATCATTTTGCTTTGTGAGGAGGGCGCATTTAGACAAGGCAAGAGGATATTGCTCACACTTAGAAATTTTTTTAAACTTCTTCATCCCTTGAGGGCGCATTTTACCCCTGGAGGTGGATGAAACTTTGCCTTAGAAAATTTTTCATGCTTCCACCTCACCAACTTGGGCGCATTTTGCCATGGCTACTGGATGAAGTTCCAAACTTAGAATTTTTTTCTCTTTTTCGCCAGCTTACATGCCCTGCTATTTATAGTAAGTCCTCTGATTTTGCATCTCTGAAGCTCAGAACGACTTGAAATTTTGCACACTGCATCCTCATAGCCTTGTTGTCCTGTTGACACTGCCACTTTTAGCTGACCTGCTATTTTTAGCCTGTTTTTGAAGGTGGTTTACTATAAATAGTAACTGCTTGTTTCTGATAGCTCCATTGCTCCGATTAACTTGAAATTTGAATGGCGTGTTCCTCACCACGTGACCTTACTACTGACGTAGGCGCATGCACCTGACTTACTATTTTTAGCCAATTTCCAAATTGACTTACTATAAATAGTAAGTGCTCCGTTTGACTTGAAATTTTACCAGCAGATAGCCTGAAGGATGCTGATCGCGGTGGTTTACATCGGTTTTTGAAAATTCTGACTTTTTATGCCTCTTTTTGGGTTCCGAAGTTGGAAACCCTAATTCGCTCTGCATGCGTATCAAATGATCTCTGTTTCTCTTCATTTCTGTGGCACCGCGATCAGCTCGTGATCCTGAATTGCTGGGAAGCGGCTGCCGGGACACACCTGCTAAAAATAGCAAGTTCCTTACTGAGTGAGTATCTTCGTTTCCATGTCACACCATCGCGAAGCTCTCGAAAAACTCATCAGGAATCACCCGACATGCAAAAGAAACCCTGACATGCAAACCCTAAAAATAGCCCCGGAAGACTGAATTCTGAAAGTGGTCGCCTCGTTTTGCATGTTATATCATCGCAAAGGTCTCGAAAAACCCAGAAGGAATATGCCAACATGCAAAGGAAAACTCTGCATCTGAGCCCTGAAATTTGTCCCGGAAGCTGAACTGCTAAAAATAGTAAGTTGTCTGGCCAAATTTAGCACGCGAGTGGCCTGATATGCTCTGAATGCCGTGTGACTGTCGAAAACTCAAAAATGCTGACGAACTGCCTGTAATTTCACACTTACTAAAAATAGTAAGTACCTCAGATTTTGATGGAAACCTGCTGAGAGCCTGCTGGAAACATGCTGACAACAATGTTAAGCTCAATTTTCAATTTATTCACTTTATTTGACCTTGGACTGACTAGGAAAGGTGAAACCCTAATTTTCAGATTTGGCCAAAATTTCACGTTTAAATTCACTGACGGGCGCAAACTCCGAAAGCAAACCAGAGAAAAGAGACAGACAGAGAGAAAGAGAGAGAGAAACCAAAGCCAAAAGACCGAAATGGAGCAAAAATTAGGGGTCCCCATTTTGAATGGGGCGATGTGTGAAAAGGTCACAACATTACCAAGGAGAAATCACCTTTAATATTCGAGTGTTCTCTAGCTTGAATTCTATCTTATTGTACATTTTGAATAGATGCTTGAAGTATTCTACCCACATAGATAATGGAAGTAAAGTACCTTTTTATGTATAAAAGGGTACTAAGAATACCTGGTCTCAAAAGTAATCGTTTTAATAACACTTATAAGGTAGCTACTAGATCATTATGTGCTATATGCATGCACACATGTACACACACATGAATAATATTATTACATTGTCAATAGACACAGTTTTACTAAAGGTTACTTGAAACCATGTGTATGATATATACTTGTACCCAAAATAATTTTTTTGCTTCATTAAGGCATTTTGATAAAAATGGATAAAATCTTGTAAATTTGTCGTCAAAAGTCAACAAAAGTCAAAGTCTCTGAAAATAGCAATTGTCTATTCTTAGAAATTTCTGAATGACAAACGAAGCATAAGGTTTTTGTGGGTTTACTGTAAAGAGGATACTTGCAAATTTTTGAAAATTTTGAAATTAGGGTTTTAGGCCCCTGTTTTTAGAAAAACCCTAAAAATAGGATCTTTCAAGAAATGGCTCAAAATGATTTTGATTGGTTAATTCTTCATCATGATCACACTGGTCAAGTCGGAATCATGAAAAAATCAGTTTTGCTCTAGTGGGTCTATTTTACTTTTTCGGAAAAAAAAGATAGGACCTTTGAGGTTATCAATGGCAGATGGCCAGTACTAGGTATCAAAATCTAAGCTTCAGACGCTACATAGAAGAGTCTATGGCGAAAGATGCTCGAAAGATGCTCAACGATGGAGGGGAATTTTCAAAAGTTGAAGAATGCAAAAAATAAACTAAGTCTGGAAAAAGGACGCCTTGTCACAAGGGAGATGCCTCTGCAGTCAACACCTTAGTCAACTTTTCAATGCCCGTGCACATGAAATGATGAAAGCAATCACAACAGTGAATGTGTTCACATCAGCGGCAATGGTGATCAACCCAGTCAAGCAACACAGTGAACACAAAGTGTGTTGGCATAAAAACTAACACCTCTAGAGTGCAGGTTTGTACGGACAGCTATGCACACTGCGTAATGAGTGCTCTTCAAATTAGGAGGGGAAGCTCCCTCGTAGTGCTGGAATGCGTGGAAAAGAAAAGTAATCTAAGTCCTATCTTTTTTTTCTCAGCTGGAAGAGGCACAAGGTTAAGAAAACCAAGAACGTTGCAGCTAAGGATTTTCTGGTTTCGCAGATCATTAACTACAACTAAGCTAACTACTTTAAATCTATCCAGATTCCTCAAGAAAACAGAGCATGAGGAAATGGAGCAGGAATGATTATCTGACGATAAGCTTGGTACGGACTCACAACGTGAAGGCAAGGTGGCACAACTATCTGCTTGTCTGAATAGGCTTATTGGAAACAACAATACACGATAAACTAAGTACAGATTCTCAGCTTGAAGGCAAGGTGGCACAACTATCGGCTCAGTCTGAATAAGTTTATTATTCACACACATCATATGATAACCAAGAACAGATTCTCAACTTGAAGGCAAGGTGGCACATCTATCAGCTCAATCTGAACGAGTTTATTGAACACATAACATGAAGGATAGCCAACTAGGATAATAAATTGCATTGGCGAGACATGCATACAATCTACGATCAACTAGCCACTATATCTAACTAAAGCAAGAATTCACCATCATAATTGCATGAAACCCAAGTGGCATAACAATTCATCACAATAGTAAATACTCATGAATGAACGAAATATTACAGGCAAGGTAGGCACAACATATATTTCTCTCTCGCAAAAGTTCTTGAACAGATACAATAATAGCGATACTATAGGCAAGGTAGGCACGCATGTATGCTATCACGCAAAAGTTATGTACAAATGAGCAAAAGCTCTTATTTATAGACATCAAAAGGTGTAGGGAACCCTAAAATCACCTTGAGTCAACTACAGTCTTGCAATGCATGCAAGATTTATTGCTAAACCCTAATAAAGCAAACTATACAGTTAACTGGAAAACTACCATCAGTTAACCGGTACATCTAACCTAAATGGACAATGTGCAAGCATGCACGTCCTTATTTAAAGCAAAGTTAACTGGACACTACCTTCAGTTAACTGGAAACCCTAACCCTAACTCTTGTGAAGATAATCCCAAGGAAGAGATAAGCATGTATGAAATCAGCAAGTGAACTCAAGACTGAAAGTCGAGTTAATTGTTGCTCTTAACTCTAACCTCGAAACTAACTGCATATTCTAACTGACAGATCACTGGCTGCTATCTCGAGCAACTCAAACAATCTTGGAAATATCCACTGGCATTTTACTAACTAGTAACTTTGGCGGCTTTGTAAATGGAGTGATCTTTGTTCCTTCTGCAGCTTAATGTTTCTGATGCTTTTCTTGATTCTTCTCAACGAAAAAGTGTTGCATGATGAAACCACGAAGCTTGATCGCAAACACTCTGGTTGCGAGAAATACACACAAACTTGCTGCACACGCAGAATTCCAATGATCCACCCCACGTCTACGCTTGTCAAATTGTCTGAATCGACCCTCGGATGCACTTGCTCTTCATTGTCAGCTGCTCTGATGAAATCATGAACTAAGACCGATTTAGTCTTGAATTTAGTCTACATGAATTGCATTCTGAAAAACTCGCCCGTTGACTATGAACACGACTATATTCTGACAACTTTCTGAATAGGTTGAAAAAGCTCTGGACAAGGCTAAAAATAGCTCACTGCGAGAAAGTTTTTCGAAATTTTTCTGAAACGTGGGTTTTGTGCAGAATCAAATTCCAAGCAAACCCAGATCAATAAAAATTCGAAAAAGTGAGTTTTAGCTAGGCATGCAGAGACTTTTCAGTCGAGAAAAGTAGGGGTTTTTAGAGCTTCTTGGGGCAATTTTTCTTGAGAAAATCTGGGACATGGGTTTTGTGCACAATGGAATTCTGAACAAACCCAGATGATGCGATTTTCAAAAAGATGTGATTTTGGCCCACATGCAAAGAAATCTTCGGAAAAAAGCATAGAGCTTCAGAATGAAGGCTGCGGGGCAATTTTCTCGAAAAAATCTAAGACATGGGTTTTGCTGCTGATGCTGAAACATGCGAACCCAAATGGTCAGATTCTAAATATTTTTCCGTTTTCTTTGACATGCGAAGAAAGTACCTAAGATGAGAAATAGAAGAAATAAGACAGAAGAAAGAAGGTTTTATTTGCTCTGCTTCTGTAGAATTTGCCTATCTCTGTTTTGGTTTTGATGAAACCTACATGCAAACTGAAAACAAAGTTTGGAATATTCTTCTTCTGAACAAATTGAATCCGTTGCTATGAAGAACGCTGAATTCTGACACCTGTAGCACCTCGAATCCTCAAATGCATGAAGAAATCGCCATGTTTTGAGCTCTGAATGATACGACTTGCTCAAGAATGAAGAAATAAGAATGACTTTTGTCTTTAAATAAATAAAATTCATTTAAAATTCATCCTTCTTCTCAAACTCAAAGCGCACCTCTTAATTTGGCAGTTAACTGAGCCTCAAATTAGGCCGCATGCTTAACTAAGCCTTCAAAATGAATGCCTAGAATGTGATTGGCTATGAACTGAAGCTTAAAATGCATGAAAATGATGCTTTAATGGAGCGCCACTTTTAACTTTAGTTGAACTACCCATGCAAATCAGTTAAACTTGTGCATGCAAGTCAATTAAGTGCACATGCAAAACAGTTAACTTCAAATGCAAATTAGAACTCAACATCCTCTTCAGTTAACTGAACATGCAAATGCATGCACACTGCAAATGAACTGAACTTCTAAAAATAGCAACTCAAAATGAATTTCAGTATCTTCTGCATGCAACCCAGAAATCGTTCAGTTGAACTGAAGTCAAAAACCCTAATTAGGGCGCACCAGTCAATTTGTTTTGAAAAGTCAACTTTGACCCTTAAGGCATTTTTCCAGACTTAGCCAATTTTGATGAAAATTTGGATTGTAACCTTCGCCAGAGCCTCTGTTCGAGCACTGATTCCAGATGACTGACAAGCCTGATTGGCTGGCTGATGATTGCAACGGATAGCAGAGTTGAAACTGACGAGATCATCCCTTGGGTCTGAAACCACAAAACTGAGATCTGAAGGCTCAAAAATCCAAGCGCCCTTTTCAAAAACTGCTCTTTTGACCTCAAACTTAGCCATTTTTCTCCATCTTCATTTCATATGAAGGGAAAACTGAATCCTCCATAACTTCTGTTTGACAAAGTTCCAGGACTGGATAACTGGATCGCCGTGAAGCTAACTTCATTCCACACAACAATTCCTAGACAACATTTATTCAAATTCCAACATCTGAGGGTTGAAAAACAAGGGCGCCTTTTTCAAAAAGTGCTCTTTTCATCCCAGAGATAGCCATTTTCTCAACATTTTCATCTTACGAAGGTAAACCAGATTCCCTCGTATCTCGCATTCAGCAAACTTTCAGAACTGACGAATTGGTGCAACGTGAAGCTGAATCCATTTCATAAAACAACTGCAAAGGCACATTACTTCAGAAAACATCATCTGAGGGGTGAAAATCAAGGGCGCCTTTTTCAAAAGGTGCTCTTTTTTCTCCAAAGATAGCCAATTTTGGCACTGACCATAATATCACTAAAACACCGACTGCAGGCTAACAGGTCATCTTCTGATCTGACGGAGACAGGCAACGGATAGCTGAACGTAATACGGACAAGTTGAATATCTAAGATCACCAATAAGAAGGCATTAAAGGCTTCAAAAGCTCAAGCGCCTTTTTGAGAATGTGCTCTTTTGCTTATTCCTTGATATTTTGACCAAGATTTGACCCCATGTTTGACCTCTGGCTCAGGCATTTCGGCAACTCAGATTCACCCACTGACGGATGCGTCGCGAAGCCTGAACAAACGTGAGACAAACATCTTGGGTGGCATTTAGTCAAAAACCTTCATTTGACACCTCAAAAAGATGGGCGCCTTTCTCAAAAGCTGCTCTTTTTTCCAATGTTAGCCAATTTTGTCGTTCCTCTTGTTTTGCGCTATATCTTTCGTAACTTGCACGAAACAGGTCCGTTTGATAAGCTTAATAGCCCGTTGCGAAGCTGTTGTGATGCCGGACAAATGCTTGCTGGAGGTGACAAATCCTAAAAACAAGATTTGAGCCCCTAAAAGATAGGGCGCCTTTTTGAAAATGTGCTCCCCTCTTCAGAGATAGAAAATTTTGATGATTTTCCTCTAGATTTTCATTTTCCTTAAAATTCCTCAGTAATAGTTTGACATGAAACTGACACAAGTCCCATATTTGAAAAACCCAAAAATGACCTTCTGACATCACTTAACAGGATAAAGACTCGATTAAGCAAAATGCCTTAGTGAAGCAAAAAAAAATTGGTTTGGGTACAACAAAGTGCAAGGAGAGTAAAATCATTAGAAAATTGATAACACTAGAGCCAAAAGCGCCCCTACTAGCCAAGGGCGCTCATAAATTCAAGAAGCCAAATGCAGTTGTTAAGACTTGCAAAACTAGTTGTCTTCTTCAAAATTTTGCAAGCTTTCCAACCGATCATCAAGCTAGTTCAACAAATTCATCGAGCACCGACAAATGAGGATTAAGAGCGGAAGATGCTGCAAGGCAACAAACATCAAAAATGGCAGTTTATCAAGGGAAAAGTGCCCTTGCAGGACAAGGGCGCCCATAAAAGAAACCATTTAGAAGTCAGTCTTTGGATTAGTTATCTCCAGATGATCTTCCCGGATTTAGCCCAGCTTTGCAACAAATTTGTTCGCCAGTCCACAAGACCTGTCAAATGTCAATAGTTGTTGATCAAATGAGCACGTGAAATGAAGGATAAATTGATGAACGAAAGAGCAAAAGCGCCCCTACTGGCCAAGGGCGCCCAACATTTTGAGCAACTAGTTGTGATTTTTAGCAGTTGTCTTCTCAAAGACATCTTCTCAGAATCCTTCCAGCTTCATGATGAATCCAGTTACTAGTCCACGCAACCTGTCAAGCGCTCACAAACAAAGATCAAGTGGGAAACACTGAAAGTCAAATGAAGTTGAAAAACGTGGAAAAGTGGCTAAGTATAGAGCAGAAAGCACCCTTCTAGCAAAAGGCGCCCAACTTTTTGGAGCTTCAGATGTAACTTTCGTGTTTCACAGCTTCCAAGGAGACCCCCTCAAAGTTGATCAATCTTCGCAACGAGTTTGTCAGCAAATTCACCAAAGTAGTCAAACATCCAGCAACAAAGTTCAAACTGGAGCATTTCGTCAAGGTTACAAAGTGAAAAATGTCTCAGAAACACAAAAGCGCCCCTGAAGGCCAAGGGCACCTAGGAATTTGAGCCTCAATCAATTTTCAAAACTTGCGAAGCCAATCATCCTTTCCGGAATTCTTCCAGCTTCACAATGGATTCAACATCCAGTGCACAAGAATCATCAATCATCGGAAACTACAGATTGAAGCACAGGAGATCAAATTGCAGGAGTTTGAAAATCATCCAAAAATTGGTTGTCTGGAAAACAGAAGCACCTTATCTCAAGAAGGAACCTAGAAATTTGAGCCATCAAAAACACTTTTCAGGCTTCACAACTTCCAAGAACATCTTCTCAGATTTGATCATGCTCTATTGTGAATTTGTCAGTCCAAGCTCAGGATCAATCTGGCATCTAGAATCAAGGGTCAAACGGAGGCAGTTTATCAAAGAAATTTTGAAAATCTTCAAAAATATCCTAACATTAGCAAGGTGGCGTCCAAAGTCAACTCCAGTTATAGATTTTGAAGACTTTCTCTTCCTCAAGACGTCCCAAAATTTGGGGAATGCTTCCAGTTAATTGCCAATCACACTAGATAACTCCTCAATCAGGGTTTGGACACCCTAACTGATGCTTCCACCTCCAAATGATATTTATCAAGCATTTGGGCGTCCTTTCTCATTATTTCTGCAAGTTGACTCCAAACGCCAAACACAGAATTTTATTCTCTACGACATTTGAAGGATCAAACAACAAGGGTTTTCAAAGTTCTTCATATTTTCAAGAACAGGTTGCACAGGACGTTTTTCCAGAGTTCATATCTATAGGCATCATTTTTCAAAGGCAACAGTTCATAATCTTTAGCTTCTAGCATTCTGGGTTCTCTTCTTTTTCAATCTTTTCCAAGATTGAAAATTTTTCCCACGATTTCTTCTACTTCTATCTTAGGTTTTCTTGCATGTTCGAGCAAGCTCCATTTTCTCACAGATTTGACCTTCTAGGTTCATTCGGCACTGAATTGGCCATAAAACCCACGTGCCAGATTCTTCCAAAAAAGTTGCCCCACTGCCTCCAGTTTTTAGGGTTTCTAAAAAAAATCATCTTTTTTAGAAACAAACAAACTGGGTTTGTTCAGCACACAAGCGCCTACAAAACCCATGTGTCATAATTTCTCCGGGAAAAAATTGCCTGGCTGCCTCTGCCTCTAAGGGGTTCTTGCATGTTTGTGAAAAAGTCATTTTTTCAAAAATCTGAAATTTTGGGTTCATTCAAAAAGATGTTCTCAACAAAACCCACATCTCAGAATTTTTCATAAAAACTACCTCTCGGTGAAGCTATTTTTAGCCTTTGCAAAAAAGTTGTTCAAGTATAGTCGTGTGCCCAGTCATTCTTCCAATTTTTCAATATGCAGTTCTCTCAAGACGAATTCAAGACCGAATCAGTCTTGATTCATGATTTCCTGAGAACACTCAACACTGACTACATCAAGTGAATCTGGTGGTTGATTTGGACAAATTGACAGGCGTAGACACTCAAAGTCCACAAATTCCATATGGCTTCATACCTCATATATCTGATAGCCTTTCAAGGCTAGTTTAGAGGGTTGAATACCGTTGGAACTTTGGGTGTGTGTGATGTTCCTGTTTTTTCTTAAAGCCCGATTTAATTATTTAAATATTAAATTGGTCTTTATTTTCCTTAAAATAGCTTTTTCATTATTTAATTAATTAAATTATATTTGGACTTTATAAAAGTTATTGATAAATGATAAATATTTGATACTTTATAGTCTTTATTCCAAATTAAAAATGGATTGAGTTGCCATAACGCAAAACTGAGTTAGTTGCTATAATGGAAGGTGGTGGTCTTTATTAAGGCATTTGGGCGAACTTAGAAATATCACAAAGAATTATATTGGGTTTTTTACATTGGATCTCTGAGAACAAAAACTCTCAGAATTTTGTAGCCATGGAAGGACGAAACCCCTGATCATGGCGTTTGGGAATATTTATCTATTGCATTTCTGGTTGCAGTTCGGTTTTGTTGTATCATGCCCTGGAATATATTAGAAGGCATACAACATTCTGGAGATGTTGAGCATCCATAGCTTAGCAAGTCTAACATTGGCGTTGGTCTTATATGGAGAATGTTTATTGCTATTGAATCGCATTGGTTCACAGGTGAGCATCACGAGCATATGCAGTTTGGATCTTATATACTAAGTGAATATTCATAACTATGGTTGTCCGGGCTTATTAGCGGGAAGAATGGATGGAGACTCTTCCTTATTCAATCAGAGTCACCCTATATCGAAGCTGCTTGGAGGCTCATACGCTGCTAGATATGTATCGGGATTTCTTGTACATTTCATTGTAGACTTCTAAATATATGCGCTGAAGAATATCTTGGCTGTCGTAACTCCTAATGGAATAGTTTGATGCCGCACTTAATATATTTATTCCATTATTGGGCTTGCAATGGAGTATCAGTGGTATGTCTTGTTGTATTACGACGAGAAGGTTGGAGATGACCCGATAACTTAGGTGTCGCGTGTGTTCACTGGCGTTGTCTTTCATTATCGGGAGATACAGATAATATTCAGGGCCGTTAATAACCATCTTTTTGTGTTGCTACAAGCATGTTCATTCAATAATGTTGTAATCGCGAATATTCAGAGCTTCAGTGATCGGGAAGTATATGATTATCTGACAAAGGATATAAATCGATGCCGTAGAAGGAGCTCGACATGCATTGGTGTTATTATCGGGTTCTCTATGCAACTTGGAAGTCTTGAAGATATTCCATTTGTCTTTATCACAGAAACCGTGGGAGCCATTTGTGAATAAAGGAAGTGTTATCAATCAAATATGCACCCTATGCTAAATTTGTGAAATTTAACTATCTGTTGACACATGGAAACCTTCTTCAGATGTGGGTGATCTGAACGAAGAAGGAATCTCCAGAGTGAGCTGGTTCTCCGAATGATAATCCTATTCTAAACTATTTTCTGAGGGAAAGGGTTAGAAAGATAACTGAAATGAAACCTATGACTTAAAGTGATTTTTAGAACTTAATGGTGACTATATGATGACTCTAGTTTTTACCCACAAACAGCTCTCAGAAAACAACAATACTTCACTATCTCTCATGAACACTTAACACATAAATGATTTGCATGAAGATTTTGATTTAACTACAACATGCAACCTGTATTTTATGAACTTTTTGCATCAAGAATTACAATTTCAGGACATAACAAGGATTCTGTAAACAGAAATCACAATATGACATCAAACTAAAATTGCAAATAGACACAAAATTGAGAAATACGAATGCTGCTTTATTCAACTGAAGGAGTATCAAAGTCTGAGTACAAATTTCTGCTTACAAAACCCTTTGTTTCAGCATGAGAGGAAGAAACAATAATCTGGACTAAGAAAAACACTAAGTTTTTCCTCAAGATATATCACCAAAAACCCTAATCCGAGCTCAAGAAGAAAGCTCAAGGAAAAGCATCAAAAACTACCCCAAAAAGAGTAATTGAAATGGAAAACTCTCACTCT
Organism: Sequoia sempervirens; assembly: GCA_007258455.2. NCBI lineage: Eukaryota > Viridiplantae > Streptophyta > Pinopsida > Cupressales > Cupressaceae > Sequoia > Sequoia sempervirens. The sequence goes on along the minus strand of VDFB02270651.1, from coordinate 597,559,303 downwards.
TTGCATGTGCATGCTAAAAAACACCTAAAAATAGGTCTGCTTTGCTTTAAAAGCGAAAAAAACACCTTATCTCTTCTCCATGAAGCTCAAATCCGACCAAGGAAAAGTCAACTTTTTGCCTTCACAAACTACTAAAAATAGCAAGAAAGAAAAAACAATTTATAAGATATTGTTTTATCTTCTGCTTTACAAGTCATGCAGTTTAAATTCTTTTTCCAATTTGATTGATTTTTTGCAACTAAGATTTTGGAAATCTTTGCAAACAATACTTTATCTCCAATTACACTTTGATTTTTTTCTTAAAAATCATAAAATATGAATAATCTCCATCATTTATTATTTCATTCCAATTGATTTCTAAAAAATCAATAAAAGAAATAACACCTAAGGCATAAAAGTTTATTCTCCAAGGCATAAATGATTAAGAAAAGAAATGCCTTAAGTCTATTTGGTTTTTGATAAATAAACCAAACCCTAAAATTTTCCAAAAAGACTAAAGACTTGTGAAATCTTAAGCTATCTCCAAAACTCGACTTAATGAAAATACCTTCACCCACATCAAATTTAATATTTCAAAAGTCATGTAATAACCTTCCTAGGTCGAATTAGGGCATTGAGGATTGACAAAACTCAAAACAAACCCTAAATTTGCATCATTTGCACTTGGTGACTTTGGAGAGAAAGCTCTGCTGAGAAAGAGTATTACCATAGACTAGGGTTTTGACTTGGGCTTCCATCGAGCTCTCTTCACTTTGATTCTTCACCATATTCGGCCTCCACTGCTAATGGTAAGCTTTGACTGTCATTTTTATTTGTTTCTTGGCTCCTTCTGATGAGAAATATGGCCTCAAAGGCCGCGGCCATTACATTTTTCTGATGCTTCTTGTATCTGTATTTTCCACTTTTCCTAGCTGCCATGGGTGTGAGCTCGAGCCTTGCTTGGAAGCTCTGTGAGAGCTTGGCCGCCATCTTTTGCTCTTCTACAGGCATGACATGGTAAGCTCTCTGTTCTTCTGTATTTTCTGTCAAACCAAAGCTCTTAGAAGCTTATGATTACAAAAGAATGATTGTCATTTTCTCAAAAAATAATGCAGACGCAAGTACTGGCCACGCCATATATGTTTGATAACTGCATTTTTTTTAAAGACCTTTGCATTGTGATCATTGTTTATTTCAGATTTGAGATTTAGATGGCAACATCAAAATGGGTTTTTGACTTTAGAAATATTTGTGAATCAAAAACACTCCTCCAGGCCGTGGCCAATACACGCTTGTTTCGATTATTCTGAAACCATTGTATTACTCCTTAGCATGGACTCAAAAGAACCTCTACTTTTAAAGAAGAAACTCTTATTATATTCCTGCGATTTCCTCCATGTACTGGGCTCGACCCATAATGCATTACATGTATTTTTTTGTAAAAACCCCTACATGGGTAAGCTGAAAAATGGTGAAAATTTTGTATTTGAAAACAAAACCCATGTGGGTATTCGTGAAAACTTGAAAGAAACACTTATTTATGTTCTCTGTCAAAACCCTCAAATGGGTTTTCCTGAAACAAGAGGAAAATCTGTATTTTATTTTGAAAACATCATATGGGTGTTTGTAAACATGAACGAAACCCCATGAAACTTCTGGGCTTAAGGAGAAATCTCTGAACCTCATATGGGTTAAACCATGTAATTTTCTAAAAGTTCTTCTAATGAGGTGAGCTTGATATTCACCCATAATATACAGATTCAGGTTCACCTTTATGCTGAATAAAACACTCATAAACTCTTCATTTTCCTTCAATGCATGCAACTGTAGCTTGACTTTATTATTTCTCAAAATGCAGCATTTTTTCATTATGAGTTCACATACTAGGACTTTCCTTCAATGTTTAACTATTGTATCCACATTTGCATTCTTGCAATCACTCCTTCAAAACCCCATGGTACATTCTAGCTTGCACCAAACTTTTATTTCTACCCTCATACACCTGGGAATGAAAACAATTATGATTTCATTGCTTAGTGATCACATAAACTATGATAAAATAGTGGCATCTATACTCCTTATAAGCTACTTTTAATCCTGTCCTGTTGATGCGTGTTTTATGACACAACAAACATTCTAGAATAAAGAGTCCAAAGACGCTCTATCCCCTCTTTAAAAGCTACCTCGTATGCTAAGATTGCAAGTAAGATCATACGGTAATTCCAATGTTTAAGATAAATGTGGATAAGCTCTGTGGTTTGATGTGATTATGCTGGTAACACAAAGGGACTTACACTAGGCTTGTTCAATTCACAATGAAGGTCTAGACATTGAAGCTCTATTGCTTGGGTCATGGATCAAACAAACTAAAAAAAGGAGAAGGTTTCAGAAGTTTTAAATCTACTCCTAAGAATTCAAGAGACGGTATTGACTTGGTGGAACCAATAACCACGCTTTGCTTCGCCACGCTCAACGACAACTACACAAAGAGGGTGCAATCTTCAAGGGAATGTGCTTATGATTTTCATGTCATGAATAACTACCATCGAATCGAACAATATTTATCTAGACAAAAGTTAAGCATCCACAAAATAAGCTCAGGCTAACTTTACGCATTGAATGAAAATCATCCATTCAAAGAAAGTATGAGCAAAAGTTTCACCACAAATCAATACTTATCAAATCTTGCATTCATCTAAATACATGAAAAGAAATCTAAACTATGATGAGGGATAAGAACCATGCCAACTCCAAAATAAGAGAAGCAATCACCATCAAAACAATGCATGCATTACTTATTACTTTGGCAGTCATACACAACAATTACTTATCTCAACATGTTTTGCAACATGCTCCCATGCCTTACAAATGAGGGGTTGAGCTCAATTTATAGGCTCCCCAATTACAATTCAATGGCCAAGATTAATTTGGAATCAACGGCCAAGATTACAAATAAAACCCTAATTAGGGTTTGCCACCCTTCGACCAATGAGAAAATTGCATTCGAGGACACTTGTCCTTTTTGCTAAATACGAACAAACAGATAAAATAGAAAGTTGTTGCATGTTGATTTGGAATGATTTGATTGGCTGGAAGATGACGAGGCGCCACCTCATCGTCTTGGTCGCTTTGTTCCTTTTCCATGTTCTTGCCTTAGAATATTTTTCCTACCGATGACTTTATCCTTTGTGCTTCGATCTTGGATAACTTTGGTTTCTTCTTCTCACCTCGCCTTGGAGCACCTGTTTAGACTTGAAGCCCTTAAATCTTTCTTTCCGGGTTGCTTTGGAATTCATTCACGTGCCATGAAATTGGAACTTTTTCTGTAGAGGATTTCCCATACTTAGCCAAATTTTGGCTACTTTGTAATACCTTCAAGATTTTGGCCATTTTTGTGCTCAAATAAACTTCGCCGGTAGGTTTGTCTTTAGTTTTGAATTTGGCTTGCGTAAGTTGGATGTACTTGACGGTGTGCCTGTCGTTGTCTTCATGATGCCAAACTCTTGACGGACTCCCTGTTGGTCTTGCAATGTGCGATGGTGGACTTCCAAGTTTTCTTTCATCTCCCTTCCGGTCGGACTTTACACTTTCTTTGCCATTTTCTCCTTGCCTTGTGTAGTCATCCACCTGCAGTAAAACAAAACAAATTTATTTTAGATAACTTTTCAAGATAAGCTTTGAAAGATTTTTATAAATTTCATTTTCAAGTTTTTAAATCTTCTCTCCGTCCAATTTCATTTGGCCACATTTTTCTTTCGTCCAATCTTTGTCTTCCAATTTTATTTTTCCATGTCCGATTTTATTTGGCCATTTGCTCTTGATTTTCCACAATTTTTCTAGCCATGTCCGATTTTATTTGGCCATTTGCTCTTGATTTTTCACAATTTTTCTAGCCATGGCGAAGATTTTCTTTAGTCACTTTGATACTTGGACATATTTTCTAAGTGCCATGCATTTTATTTTCCAAAGGTTCACACTTAGGCAAAAATTTAACTTTTTCACTTTCCTAAACATGGCGGACTTTAGCTTTGAGATGGCCATTTAATCTTTTCCTTTGGTTATGCCTTAGCCAAATTTATTTCTTTTTCATAGGCGGACTTTAGCTTTTGTTAAGCCATTTCTCCTTTTGGCTAGGCAGACTTTGCCTTGTGGTTGACCATTTCACTTCTTGGCTGGGCAGACCTAGTCATTTTCCTTGCCATTCATCCTTCCTTGGCTATGCCTTAGCCAAATTTATCTTTTGCTCAAGGGGTGGACTTGGCAACTTGGCTTGCCACTTTGGAGGGCGGACTTTCCTCATTGTATTGCCATCAATGCTTTGGATAGGGGCGGACTTTGCTTAATAGCTTGCCATACATCATTCATCAAGGGCGGACTTCTTCATTCTCCTTGCCATTAGACATAGGCGGACTTTGTCATTCTCTAGGCCACTTCACTTCATTCAAGGCGGACTTCAGCCTTTTCTTTGCCATTGGACAGTCATCATGGGCGGACTTTCCAGTTTTCATTGCCATTGGATAGTTATCTTAAGGGCGGACTTGGCTGATGGTCTGGCCATTCATTCTTTGCCTTAGACATTTTCCTCTTCTCCATGGGCGGACTTCACCATTTGTTAGGCCATTGACATCTTTGACCAGGCGGACTTCCTTAAATTTGTTGCCATTTCCATTCTCATCCAAGGCGGAGTTCATGCATTTCATTGCCAATCACAACATGGACAGGGCGGACTTCTTCAGATTCATTGCCTATTGACCATTTTTACCCAGCCACACAAGGGCGGACTTTGGCTTGTGTCTGCCCATTTGATGCTTTGACAGGGGCGGACTTCAGCTTCTGGTTAGCCATTGACATCCTTTTCCTAGCTCTTGTTAAAGTGGACCTCATTGATTGTTTGGCCATTGCTCAGATTTTTATGCCATTGAAAATTTTTTTACCCAGCCACACAAGGGCGGACTTGCTTCATTTTGTTGCCATTGACCATTTGGCTAAGGCTGAAGCTTTCACCATTGACTTCCTCTGTACTCCACCATGAATCTCAGTCACCAATTCGCCATGAGTGTCCAGATTTCTCAGATTTTCCAGATTTCTCATGAATTTCCCAGATGAATTTCTCAGATTTTTACATGTGTCTCAGACTTTTATCCATTTCTTGATGTTTTCATGACCGGTTTTTCATCTAACTCACCATTTTCTGTACTTTTTCCAGAATTCTCTGTGATTTGAACCAGATTTTTCACCATTTTTGAGCAAATTTTCCAGATATGTGATTTTCCAGAATTTTACCAAAATTTCAAAAAAAAATTTGAATCGATTTTCTGAGAGTTTCGTTGATCTTTTCGAACTTCTGAGTGGATTTTTGAAACTCGTGACCTTTCCAAATATAGAAACTTTCTAAAAATAGAAATTTTCCAAAAATAGCAACTTTCCAAAAATAGACCCTAAAAAATAGGGATCCCAGAATTGCCCAAAAGTGCCAAAAAAGTAGGTCCTAAAAATAGGGGACCCGGGGTGAGAAACCCTAAAAACTCGGAGGTGTTGGATTTGACTGAAACGACAGTCGATCTTCGTCTCTCAGGCCCTCTAAGCGCGATGGTGACGTTTATATGGTGATCCAGGCTAAATTTCTCCAACTGACTCGGGTGACCATTCAAAACTCAAACTCCTCATTGCAAAAAAGTCTGGTGATAAGCAATTGTGATGCCAAGGCAAAACCAAAAAGCAAAAAAAAACGAAGGGTCCCCATTTGCAATGGGGAGATGTGTGAAAAGGTCACAACATGTCCTTTCATTGATATTTCCTTGAACAACCTTAGAATTGTTGGCCTCTTGCTTCATATTCCTCTTTATCAAACATTTTTTATCATTGTACTTTGCACTTGAATAAGTTGTTTCTTTCACCACTTAAAAGATGATTGCTTGTGAACAAAAACCCTTAAATGATGTCTTCTTATTTCTGTTTTGAATTTTATGCAAAGATCTCCTTGACAAGACATGAAACAAGAAACTCAAAATTGCTTCTCACTTGTGTTGTCCATGCATCGATTAGATGATATCAATGTTCTTCATCTTCGCACTCGTCATGCACTTTTATGCTTCCATTAAGAAGTGGCTGCTCCATGCACTTATTCTCCTTCAAAACATCTAAAATTGATGCATCTACTCCATTTAATGCAACATTTGCACACAGTCATTATAGTTCAATGGTCTACATTCTCCCTTACAGTCACCTAGCACCTTTAGTTGCCTGATGGAAGCACTTTCCCTCTAAACTTTCATACATTCTTTACTTTCCTCTGAGCAACTACAGTTGAAATGAACTTTGATCTTTGGTGTACTTTTGATAATAATGCTTTGAAGCTCCTCCAAATGGCTTTCAATTATCACTTCTTGATACTTTGTTGATGAGGCATTATGTATGCCTGTTCACTATCACATTATGAGCATGAAAACTTGTTGTACCAGAACAGAATGTTATGAAACAACATGAAACAACATGAACAAAAACCAATGGCAGCAAAATGCAATTAATTTGACAGTATTTAAAAGATGCATTTCAGTTTAATTGAATCCATTAAGTTCATTGTCCACTGATAATTCTCATTTCGTTATTCAGACTTGATTGTTATGAATGAACAATGTACTTGATTGCTTTGATGACTGAAATTCTGTTTTACTTCTTCAATTGAATAGCTCAGATGAGCATGATAATTGTACTTCCTTTCCCAACCCACTTGTAAGTTTAAGGGGCAGCATGCCGAGCTCTACCCTTGTGGGAGCCCATTTTATTCCACATGCTTTCATGTCTTCATAAGATGATCAGCTACATGACTTTTCCTATACCTGCACAGGAAACAAACAATGTTAGCATAAAAATAATGATGTGACACTCCATTTCAGGCCCTTACTTCTGCACTTTTCTTCTTAGTTGATTCCATGCATTTCAAGGAATGGATTATATTTCTATTGGTAGAGCATGTAGTATAACTCATATCCGTAGCTCTAACAGGACCTTCCCAATTTTTTGCAGGTACACTCGGGATTGAAAGCAAGACGGAGCAGGCTGCAAGCACATCAACTGAAGATTATAACACAGGCAATGATGGATGTCTTCTACTATTTGCTTCTTATTTCTTTTCCACCTTCAGTTGTAGAATTTATTTCTTGCAATGAATGGAATCAGCTACCTCCATGGCTTGTGTGGATCCTTTAGTTTCTTCTTTCATTTCCATTCTGAAAGAAATGCATCAAAATGCAAATTTGTACAATCATTTGTATTCTCGCAACCAAATGAAATTATTAGCATCATGAAATAAATGAAAGCACTTGTTATGCTTAATCATTTGTACATTCAGTTTTGTACTCCATTTGATTTGTAAAGCACTGAACAACAACTCCTGAAACTCATTTTTCTCAAACAATGCATAACTGACACCAGATGAATGTAGTGCCAACAATACTTAATGCACATGCAAAATAACTGTACTTCCACTTTAAGATATAACAAATTAATCAGCTCCACCAATTGATCTATAGTGAAAAATTGGTAACAGGAAGATTCTTCTATTGCGGGAGTTTATTCATATGAAGTTAGCAACCTGTCATGACATTTGTGTCTCCTATCTGGAGACGACCTCTGTCATTATCGTGTCTATCTGTTGACTGGAGTGCTGACTGGAACGGGTATGGATTTTATAGCATTCTGTGCATTTCCTGTAATGTTCTGCATTTCGAGCATATAATGGGTTGTATACATAATACTGCATTTGTATCATCTGCCATATGAATATAACATTGAGTATATGTTTACTGGAGTTCACATTGTGCTCTAAGTACTGCGCTAAGAACATATAAGGCATATCCGTTATTATGAAATTGTGGAATATATATGTTGAGGAATGTATTGCATAAACCATTGCCATGGAAAACTTCTGAGCGGTCACATAGGAACTGTATGACAAAATACCTGTATTGTAATCTGTCGTTACTGTTAAGGGGATAATACAAAAGGAGTTATGTGTTGGTATTGTTAATTCTCATTCACTGCCTCAGTTCATTTTTTAAGCACTTCAGCAATCTTACGATATTGACAGCAGTTTGGGTTTCCATAGGGATAAATATTTTATATGAATTCCGATGTTTTTGCACTCAATGAAGTTGTAAATTTGAGGGTTACATTAGTTTGACAAATATAATTGTCAAACTAGAAGGGAAATCGATAATAATCTTGATCTATCAGGTCGGGGTTATTACAATGGTATCAGAGCCACTATCCTGCCATCTTGTGGGTACTTAACTATAGACTACAACAATGGTTAAAATTCAGAATGGAAAACTATTACCTACCTTCCTATATTCAACGCCAACAGAGGAAAAAGAGGTTAGTGTGGAGAAAATATTAAAAGACCTTGCTGAATCATAGGAAAAGTTAAATCGTGAGTTTGTTCAAACACAACACAACATAAACCGTGATTTGCAGGGTTTTGTGGATTCGTTTTCAAGGGAATCTAAGTACTCTGATGGTTCATCCACATCTACAAGTAAAGGAACTCATGTTCTATCTGCACAAGGAGAGTATATGGAGATTTGCAAAAATCTTCATGAAGAGTTTGAGAAACATGCTGATGTATATGAGGATAAAAGGAAAGACTCTTGTAATGATGAACAATTGTTTGATCACAACTCTGTCTAGTCATTCTTGAGTGAAGATTGTAATGCATCCACAAGCGAGATGGTTGAAGAGTGTAATGCATCCTCAAATGAAAGGGATAATTCCAATGTTGACAAACCTTCTACACAAGAAGACAAATCAGAAAAGATAGTTCATGGCAGCCTTGAACAAAAACCTCTTGTAGTAGAAGATTTGGAAGATCATTTTATGATGGAGGAAGAAAAAATTGTGAAAGTGCTATCAAGGATGGGTGATACTCATAAAAATATTAAAGACCTCATTTGGTCAGCCCAAATTGAGGAGAGGCAAAAAGGAATGGTAACTGGTATGTCTCATACACACTTGCAATCCATCAAAGAAGCATTGGAATTCATAAAAGATGAATACTTGCAATTACTAAGAGATAGAGACATGGTTGTCAAATTGGTGGAGGAAAAAGATAGGAGATTGTTGATCTTTGCCTTCAATTGAATGAGGCTCATTACTCAATGCGCAAAGTAGGAAATCAGTTGTATGTTGCAGCCACTTTGCAAGAGCAAAAGTCAATGCGAGAGACATGGAACGCAAACAATTTGATGAAGATGGTTTGATGTTTCCAAGTTCATATCAGGAACAAGGAAAGAAAGTAGATATGATGGCGACAAGTGAGGTCTGCAAAAATCTATGTGAAGAATTTCATAGACAGGCAGATTTGGTTCATGAAGGCAAAATGATAGAATCTTGTGTAATCTTACAAGAAGAAACACATGAGGCATCTACAAAGGAATGCAAGAGTTTCATGGTGGGTGACATAGAGATTTCAATTGATAAATCATATGAAGGTATGAGTTTTATTGGTGCTTCTTTGGTTGACCACAACGTTGTCCCATCATTCATGGTGGAAGATGTGAAGGAAGAGTTTGTAGCTTCAAGCAATAGGCAAGGTACGACAGCCCATGGAGAGATTATTTATGAACACGATTCTGATTTCCTGAGTTTGGTAGGTAGTTCCTTGTCATCACATGAACCTTGCAGTGAGGTCATCCATGAGAAGCTTGATGAATATTCAAATTGCTCAGAGTCTGATTTTGTATCAGCAATTGATGAAGAACATGAGGTTGATTTGGATACATCTTCAAGTGTGATCATTGACTCTCAAATTGGCACCACTCCTACACATGTTGAAAAATCAAAAGTGGGCATACAAGGTTGGGAACAAAAGCCTTTGGTGTGGGAAGACTTGCACGACCATTTGGTGATGATAGATAACAAGATAGCTCAGGCATTGTCAAGGATTGATTCTACTCATAGTCATCTAGAAGACCTCATTTGGGAAAAGCAAAAGGAGGAAAGACTAAAAGAAAATGCATCTTCTATAGCAGCCTCTACCAAGATGCAAAATGACAATGCAGGTTGCATAGAATGTGAACAAATTCATGGAAGAATTGAGGAGCTTCATGAGGAAACATCTTGCAGCTTGGTGACATCATTTGATGATGAGTTAGGTGAGACAATACCACCTCTCACTTGGAAAGACCAGGAGGAAGATCAAGATTTGGTGGTGTTTAGTGACTCCAAAGAAAGCAAGGAGGAATCCCAAATGCTGATTTGGGACAACAGCAGTTTACTTTCCCATCCTCATGAGTTTGTTGCTTATGGTCATGAAAAAGTTAATAATATATATTCAACCATTGTTGACAACCCTCTTTTTGAGTTGAGTGCTGACTTGACTTTAGACAATCCACTCTTTGAGTTGGATGATGAGGAGGCTCTTGATCTTGATGACGCAAATTATATGTGGATTTCAAGTGTGGGATGTGATTATAAAGTTGAACATACAATTAGTGGACCAGCCACTAATATCATGTCTTCATATGCACATAATGATCTCCATAAGGCAGATTTGGTTGAGCCTTTGAATTTTCATGGTGAGTTTGAAGAGTTATCTTTTCTAGAGGCTCGCATGGTAGAGCTTACGTCCTTTAGACCAGCTTATGAAGGAGGATGCATGAATGATGGCATCGCTGGTTCAGATCTATTTGAGCATGCAAACACTCTTGGAGAGGTTATTAATTCACTACTAACTTATAATGCATATGGAGCTATTCTACTTCCAAGGTATGGGGTATGCATGATCATTGTTCCTCCTGTTGAATGGCATTTTCTTTCAACAGTTGATTGGAGAGATCAGAGGGATTTGCATCATCCTTTCCATAATGGAGGTAGACATAGTGATGAGCTTCTATCATCTTCTAACTTTAGAGGTATTTGTGGCTTCTTCTGGAGTGAGGTTCTCAGTTGGATATATGATGTTTGGGTATATCACAACAGCACATGGCAGATCGGCATGATTGATTATGCACCTAGGATAATTTGGGATCCTGGCCTTGACATGATTGGTGGATTGTTTCTTTTGGATCTTGATGTGTTGCTTCACAACTTTGGGCATAATGTTGTTATTATTAAAGTAGTGCTGAAGATTGGCAAGGCAGTGTTTTTGAGGTTGGTTTAGGATCCGGGTATTGTCATGACCGGTACATTGTTACACCTGGAGGTATCTTGTGGTGTTATGGCACATTTACTAGAGTGGAGCAGCGGATTGGAATGCGATTGCTTGAGGGCAAGCAATCTCCGGGAAGGGAGGACTGTAATGTTCCCGTTTTTTCGTAAAGCCAAATTTAATTATTTAAATATTGAATTTGTCTTTATTTTCCTTAAAAAGGCTTTTTCATTAATTAATTAATTAATTATATTTGGATTTTATAAAAGTTATTGATAAATGATAAATATTTGATACTTTATAGTCTTTATTCCAAATTAAAAATGGATTGAGTTGCCATAATGCAAAAATGAGTTAGTTGCTATAACGGAAGGTGGTCATCTTTATTAAGGCATTTGGGAAAACTCAGAAATATCACAAAGAATTATATTGGGTTTTTTACATTGGATCTCTGAGAACGAAAACTCTTAGAATTTTGTAGCCATGGAAGGACGAAACCCCTGATCATGGCGTTTGGGAATATTTATCTATTGCATTTCTGGTTGCAGTTCGGTTTTGTTGTATCATGCCCTGGAATATATTAGAAGGCATACAATATTCTAGAGATGCCGAGCATCCATAGCTCAGTGAGTCTAACATTCGCGCTGGTCTTATATGGAGAATGTTTATTGCTATTGAATTGCATTGGTTCACGGGTGAGCATCATGAGCATATGCAGTCTAGATCTTATATACTAAGTGAATATTCATAACTATGGTTGTCCAGGCTTATTAGCGGGAAGAATGGATGGAGACTCTTCCTTATTCAATCGGAGTCATCCTGTATTGAAGCTGCTTGGAGGCTCATACGCTGCTGCATATGTATCGGGATTTCTTGTACATTTCATTGTAGACTTCTAAATATATGCGCTGAAGAATATCTTGGCTGTCGTAACTCCTAATGGAACAGTTTGATGCCGCACTTAATATATTTATTCCATTATCGAGCTTGCAATGGAGTATCGGTGGTATGTCTTGTTGTATTATGACGAGAAGGCTGGAGATGACCCAATAACTTGGGTGTCGCGTGTGTTCACTGGCGTTGTCTTTCATTATCGAGAGATACAGATAATATTCAGGGCCGTTAATAACCATCTTTTTGTGTTGCTACAAGCATGTTCATTCAATAATGTTAATATTCAGAGCTTCAGTGATCGAGAAGTATATGATTATCTGACAAAGGCTATAAATCGATGTCGTAGAAGGAGCTCGACATGCATTGGTGTTAGTATCGAGTTCTCTATGCAACTCGGAAGTCTTGAAGATATTCCATCTGTCTTTATCACAGAAACTGTGGGAGCCATTTGTGAATAAAGGAAGATTCTTCTATTGCGGGAGTTTATTCATATGAAGTTAGCCCTATCATGACATGTGTGTCTATTGTCTGGAGACAACCTCTGCCATTATCGTGTCCATCTGCTGACTGGAGTGCTGACTAGAACAGGTATGGATTTTATAGCATTTTGTGCATTTCCTGTAATGTTCTGCATTTCAAGCATATAATGGGTTGTATACATAATACTGCATTTGTATCATCTGCCATATGAATATATGGCTAACACTGAGTATATGTTTACTGGAGTTCACGTCGTGTTCTGAGTACTGCGCAAAGAACATATAAGGCATATCCATTATTATGAAATTGTGGAAAATATATGTTGAGGAATGTATTGCATAAACCATTGCCATGGAAAAATTCTGAGCGGTCACATAGGAACTGTATGACAAAATACCTGTATTGTAATCTGTCGTTACTGTTAAGGGGATAATACAGAAGGAGTTATGTGTTGGTATTGTTAATTCTCGTTCACTTTTTCAGTTCATTTTTTAAACACTTAAACAATCTTAAGATATTGGCAGTAGTTTGGGTTTCCACAGGGATCAATATTTTATATGAATTCCAATGTTTTTGCACTCAATGAAGTTGTAAATCTGAGGGTTACATTAGTTTGACAAATAGAATTGTCAAACTAGAAGGGAAATCAATAATAATCTTGATCTATCGGGTTAGGGTTATTACAGTGTGCAGCGAGTTCATGAGCATTTCTCACAACTAGAGTGTTCATAGTCTAACTTCACGGTTTCATCATGCAATATTCTTCCATTGAGAAAAATTAAGAAAAAGCGTCAGAAGCATAAAGTTGCAAAAGAAATAGAGGTCATCACTCTAGTTACAGAGCCGCCAAAGTTACCAATCAGTGAACTGCCAGTTGAAGCATGCAAATGTTTCCAGGAATAGAACTCAAGTTGCTGACAAGCAGTGAATTGCCAGTTGAGGCATGTGACATTCTCCAAGGATAGAATTTAGATCAGCATTAACTTGACGCCTTTTCCAAGTTAACTAACTGTCCACTTTTCATGCATGTCTATCCTTGGAGATATCTCTTGTACAGTTGGAGTTAGTTTTATTTTTAGAATTAGTTAACTGAGGTAGTCTTTCCAGTTAACTGTTAGTTACCTTTGTTTAGACATAGGAATAAATTTCGTAGATTGGCAAGAACTGTTTGTTAACACAAGGTGATTTTAGAGTTCCCTACTCCAGTGTTTGTCTATAAATAAGAGCAACCTTGCTCATTGTATTTTAACCATTATTACTATACAAAATTGTTGAGCCTTAGCACCTTCAAGCTTTTCTAGTCAATATATGTTCACTTTGTTCAGTGTTATTTGGTTGATCGTTGATTGTGTGTTTGTCTTCTTGACACAATTTGCTGTCCCAAACATGTGATGTTGTTGGAAAGCTTTTGAGGAAATAAATCATATGCCCACTCTTGCTTTGATCCAAAGTTTCAAGATCTTTTCGTAATATTGTTGTTTTCATAATCTTTATTTCGATCTACACCTCAAAAGAGCAATGAGCCTTTGAGGGAATTTTGAGATCAATTTTATCGTTTGATGTTCTGTTCTTATAATCTTTATTTCAGCCTACACCTCGAAAGAGCAATGAGCCTTCGACGGAATCCTGAGATCTAGTTTATCGTTTGATGTTTTACTTTCATAAACTTCATTTCAGCATACATCTGAAAGAGCAATGAGCCTTCGAATGTGTTCTGAGAACAAGTTTGTCTAAGTTAGCCAAAATCATTTCCCGTTACTTCTAAATCGTCTTGCTCTGAATTTACTCGAGGAGATAGAAGCGTTATAAATTTAAGCCTAGTTGTAGTTGAAGTTACAAAACCAGAGAAAACCTCAGCTGCAATGCAAAGAGTTTTATAAACCTTGTGCTCTCAGCTGAGATAAAAGATAGGAATTTAGTTTACTTTACTTTTTATGCATAATCAGCAAAAGAGGGAGCTTACCCTCCTAATTCGAAGAGCAGTTTATCTGTGCATAGCTGTCCATTTCCAATCCGCACACCAAAGGCGTGAATTGAAACACTAACAATACTATAAATAGACACAGTTTCATTAAAGGTTACTTGAAACCATATGTATGATGTATGCTTCCCTAAAACATATTAATTTTAAATTTTAATTATAATGCACTATGTTAACAATAGGTTATGCGTTTTTCAAACTTAATATTACTCACATAAGCATGTAATTGGTAGGCTATTTCTGTAATGTGTTTCTGTTGTTCAATACTCACACTAATGTACACAAGTTCTATAATCTCCTAGTAGTGGCTTTCTTGAAATATGGTCTGAAGTATTCAACGTTGAAACTTCATATATGATATTTCTTTTGGTAGAAAAAACATGCAAATCGTTTTGCAAATACAAGTCAGAGTCAAGAATTTTACCTGACTAATGATCATGCTAATAAGCTCAAAGCCCAAGCAAACGCCAAATACAGGAAAGTGATCCCCATTATCATTCTCCGCTAGTGCTAGCTGAAACATTGAAAAATGGTTGACAATTATTTAACAAAAAGAAAAGTAAAGTGCAATTTGAAATTCCAAACAAGTTCAAATTCTTAATAGTAGCAACAACTACACATAATAGTGATCCCAATATACATTATATTGTGGGAAACACCAACATGCTCTTTCAGGGCTGCATCTCACAACCAACAAAATAGACAAATAAGAATTCCATTACATGGGCTACTACTATCATATCATACATGCATCCAAGCTAACTTTCACTCTCAAGGTTGTTTCTTGGATTCATCCTACACTTTCTTAATAGGACCAAGAATTAATTCGTTTGATTTACTCTCAAGTCCATGCATAAGAGAGATGGAGAAGAATATATGAGGAAGATATTGTCAAGGTGAAATAACTTATAAATTTTCAACAGTCTTGAATATAAATTTCATAATCCCAGACACTAAACATTATGGCATAAGGAGATACTACATCATCTTAGGACAGATACGTGAGAGTTGCTTTAAGTAAAAGCTGTGTAAGGGGGGGAAGAATTGTTATATACTAAAATAGAGAAGAGGATACATTACCGACAATAGTTCTAGTATAAATTAAAAATCTGATATGTTTGTTTCCTTTTCAGAAATCCTAAATGCTCTTTCACTGAAACTATATGACGAAAAAGCTAGGGGGAGCTATATGTCCTAAGGCAGATTACGTTGGATCCTTTTCAAAAACATATATAATGGTCAATAGAGTCTAGCAAAGCATAACTCTGAAACACCAAACAAGTTGTTTGGGGCTATGAATGCCCCAACTGCAATCACTAAAAAGCATTTTTTTTTGGCAGCAAGTTAATAAATGGCTAATAAGTAGTTTTGAGAAAAGAAGCTTTTACAGCCCAAGCACATGCCTGTAGAAAAACCAATTGCTAATGCACAAGTGACTTTTGTACAATTTTATTAATTTTTGGAGGCATGCATAAAAGTAGAAGAGGCAATATCAATATAAAAGGATGTCCATAATTTATTTCAATCATCTATATTAAAGGCTTCACTGTAAATTATATCCGTTGCCCCATCTCCCCACATTTATGAATTTGAATTTTTCAACATAAATAAAGCATGAATTATTTTTGTTTTCCGCAGCATGAGTATATGGTTATTTACTTACTGGTTTATTGAATGAAAATATATCATAAATTATAAATTTCTTAGTCTAGATGCCACCAAGCTGGTATTTGTATGCAAAGGGGGGAAGAACAATGAAGTGAATTTTTGTGTCACAAGAGGGAACTACCTTGCGGAAGTCCTGCAAACAGTGTACTTTACCTGATGGCATCCCTAATATTTTGACATGGATTTTCCTCCTATAATAGTTGTATACTGCATAGTTGGTTCTACACACTAGCAGTTACACACAGGGTGATAACAAGCTTAAGATGCAGTTGACCTTAGAAAAGGAATCCTTTAGAAGGTTTCTAATTATCACAATTTTTATTCTAGGTTGGTGTAGCAAGTATGCCATCCTAACAGATAGGATACCCTAGGTGTGCCTAGATTATATTGCATTTCATTCTTTATTTTATGGAGTCAATTTTCATTTATATCTTGTTTGATAAAAGGTATTTCTCAGTGCCATCATTTCTAGATTAGTTGGTCACTTGTCTTGAAGATGTCAGTACCATCATTTCTAGATTAGATGGGCACTTGCCTTCAAAATGAGACTTGCCAAGTTTAAAGGGAAAAATTTAGTTACTTGGAGAATCGTGCTCTGACCTTTGGTACTCGTCTCCAATATTGGAAACATGCCCCCCATCTTGGAGAGACATGGCATGTCTCTAGACATTAGCAGACTTCAAATAAATATTTTTCATCTCCATGCATCTCTTAGAAGCATTGCTTGAAAATTGGTAAAATTCATGTAGAGATTGTCAAATATATCATATAAATTACATTGGGTTTTCCAAAAGTGCTCATACCAAATAGACTTCTAAATTTCTATTTTTTGCATGAAAATTTACAAATTTTTTAGTAAAATAAATCTTATCAAATCCCAAAGATGTAATAGTAGGAGAGATACAATAATAAATTAAGATGTACACATGCACTAAAGATTGATAGTGTTTTAATTCACAACTTTTAATGCAGCACAAAAAACAAGACAAAAACTTGGAATAGAACTGTGCTTTGAATCAGAAGGGGAAGCTCCTTGTAAACAAAAAGTAGCCTAATCTAAACAATATGTACTTATTATTTAAAATTTGTATAGTGTTTTCTGGTGTGGTTCACATTTATGTTGAATAAAAAAGTGACTTTCGATTCACCTTCAGCAAAAGACTAACATGCACCTTAACTCAAAGCAAAATATTTTTAATAATGTTTGACTTAAAGTAAATCCTATAACTACACACTTACGTTGTTTGACTAAAAAGCAGAGACTAAGTATGCAAGTACACAAATATTGAACAAGTTTAGATGATTAATAAGATTTGGTAAATCAAAAGGGGAATGTCATACAAAGCTACTAGCTTTAATTTTCCTTATCAACACATACAAGGTGTTGGAGTATTACATCTTTTATATAATATATAATTAGCCGATAGGCTTCTATTGTGGACTTCTCAATCCACGAATGCCGGCATACTTGTCTCATGCCGGCAAACCTGTTCAGTCTATCTGAAAACAATTTTCAGGTTTACTACATATTTTTTTTGCTGGCCTATATAATGTCGAATACATGGAGAACAATCTTGGTAGATATCTGCAGTAAATGCATTTATATCAAATGAAATCAAATCCGATCAATTTTGGGATCTTTGACACAAATCAAATTTCCGTTGATTCGCATTAAACATGCAAATCCCCAATCGAATCGGATTTTTCAAATCCACTTTTCGTTTATAGATTGAAGCAGTGGTTGTAGGGTGATTGGTTTTTTATTTTCTCCTAGTGCTCTGTTTGTCATTCTTAAACCCTAATCTTTTGATTTTTGTGTTCTTTTTTACACTTATTTATCTGTTTTGTTTAATATCCAGGCTTTTCCCGGCCAGCACACAGATTGCCCAAGTTTTAAGCTTGTAATTGCTGGTGATGGAGGCACTAGTAAGATAGAGTTTGAAAAGTTACGAATTTTGGGGTCTAACAATTTTGGTGTTTTCGTCGTCGTGTTTTTGTTCATGATGGTTTTTTGAATGATTACAATGTGTTGTAATGACTGGAAATTTGTATCAATAGGAAAAACCACATTTGTGAAGTGCCATCTTACAGGGGAGTTCGAGAAAAAATATGAGCGTATGTCTATTTCTATATATTTTTTTAAGTATTTTGTTATGGTTTAATGAATATGGTTGGGGTTTCTTTCCTCGGTATATGTCATGCATTCTCAATTGGTATGTAGTTAGCCATGCATTTATCATATCTTATTGGGTTATGATTGGGGTTGATGTTTCACTATGATTTTCCTACTGATGATACTGGGCTTCTCTGACACTGAGTGGTTGATTATTATGATCAGTATATGGGATTTAGAACTAGCATTTCCACTTTTAGGTCAATCATAGTATCAATCCGATTTGTGGATTTTATTGATTACAAACCCCAAAATCTAAGCATATCGATCCTAATATCCCGTATCTACTGTGTTTGGGCTGCTTTTTTCTCTTGGTTTAATGAAACTCGAGACACACAAGTGCCAATCACTAAATTGTAATGTCCCCTTCTTGATGGCTACAGGACATTATTTTAGCCTCTATTATCTCTGAAGGATAAATTGGAGAAATAAGGGAATAAATTATTAAATTAATTATTTATAAAGTTATCTCAAAAATAAATATCATAAGATGACTTTATATTTTAATTAATTTAATAAAAGTGACTAAAATAAAATGAAATATTAAAAAGTCTCTTAAATAATAAAATAATAAAATATTCTAGAAGCTTCTTGGAGGTGATTGTAATTTCTTTAAAAGGAGCTTTTGGAGAGCATTTGAGACATCTTGAGTTGCATATCCACATACTTGTGTTGGAGAGCTTGAATGCTTGATAACTTGCCTGAGGGTTTGAATACTCTAAGGTACCGGTTTCGATTGTGAAATATCAATCCTAGCTGGAATAGAGTGGAGGATATTTCAGTCTTTCACAATGGGGCAAAATTTTGTGGCCAATGGCTGAATTTTGAGCAATTGAAGGAAATCGATTCAAGGAGGCAATAGCAGATTTGTGTTGACATATTTTCAGTCCATGTCAAGGACAATTTTGGTGAAGTGAGGCGATTAGTTTTGAAGATATTCGAATTTGGTAATGCTGTTGGAACAAAATCAGAATCTTGTTGCATGCTGGGCGACCAAGAAGGGGGATAATTTTGTGTAAGAAGGCTCAATAAAATTCAAGAAAAATCTGGAAGGGTCAAATTGCATCATAAAGGGATGGCACACCAATTTGAAGTCTAGATTCAGCTCCCACCAAGAGAATCGAAATTATTTATGAAGGCTGATGCTGATAACCAGGTTCCAATATTTGTCATGTTATGCATTGTAGTACCTTAGTTCATTTAGATAATCAAAGGCTGACTTAATCAGCTCATATTCATTGTATTTACAGTCATTGTAAGACAAGAAATTGCATATGAATAGCTGTAACAGTCATAATCGATTTGCATCTTATTACAGTCATGAAGGACCATTGAAGTAATTATGTTAGCACTCTTAAATCAGCTTGTAAAGCTCTCATGTTATTGCAAATAGATATTGGAGAGATAAGGAGTTTGCTTGCAAATTGTTTGTCCAAATGACTCTCATGTAATTGCATTTTATTTATCTAGTTTGCATGCCAAGTGTTTGTTAAAATGTCTCTTGGCTGTAGGTAGATATTTCATATCAGAATTTCATGTTTATGCATTTGAAAATACAAAAAAGATTGCACATCATATTAGACACTTGTTTAGCTTTATTTACATTCCTTTTCAAGTCTCCAAACATCATTGGCATCAAAACAAATCAAAACAAAGCAAACTGAAACACATTACCAACAAGTTGAAGGTTGCAAGAAAAGTGTTTGACAAAATTACCCAGGCAGAAAATCAGACTTAAAACATCAAATTTGTCAAGGCACTTTACAGTGGTATCAGAGCAAGTTTTCCTGCCATCCTGTGTGGGTAATGAGCAAAGAGTTTTCAGATATTCCGGATCGCAGCCCATTTGATATTTGCTTAGAACAGATTGAAAAGGGTTTTGTTGACGAGTGTTTTATGACCGCACCAACACAGAATAAAGTTACCAATGGCTGCTCTATCCTCTCTTGATCAAAATCTCCTGCATGCTAAGATTGCGAGAAAGATCATGCATTCAACTCCAAGGCTCCTTTATGCAATGGACGTAGTCTTAGTTGGCTTGATGTGATTTGCTGGTATCTCAAGGGGGACTTACGGAATTGTTCAACCAGAGATCAAAGAGAAAGGGGTTTTCACAAGATTCGAAAGATTTGTCAATGAAGCACGGGTTTCCTAAACTAACCGGAAGTACTGAATTTGAATGGCTGCAGGGATTAAAAAATGCTATGATCTGGCCTAGGTGCAGGACGTGGAGATCAAATTTCATAAACTTCAACCAAGCTTTGCTTTGCCTCACCTTGGACAGCTTTCACAGAACCGGTGCAATCTTCAAAGGAGTAACTAGAGGTATTCAGATTACGATTCAACATAAAGATACCATCACAACGACGCATACCAACACGTAAATCATAATTGAAGTTAGGTCCTCAATATTCCAGTTGACCACGCAAGGCGAACCCACCATCAATGAGTCCACTAGTGGTATGGATTAACGAAGTTTGCTTAATTCAACCACCACATTCCACAACTATTTACTTGCATGAAATGAAACATATTTTATTCTAAGTTCTACTTTAAGATCCTATGTGAATCGGAAGGACGAAGAAAGCTTGCTAGCTACCCACAATAAAAGATGAAACCACAAGCAATGATAACTCTTTTTATTATAGGAGTGTTCACAACAATCTCTTACAAAGCATTCAATTTGAAAACTTTCCTTCCTCCTCAATCTATGCTATGCTATCAATCTATGCTCTACTCTCTCTATTCCTTATTGTCTATTCTATTCTATGATGTACAAATGAGGGGGGATGCCCCTTTTATAGTTGGCCAATTCCAACGGACGGCTTAGATTGAATTACAATGAAGGGCTCAGATCTAGCCACATAAGCCCTAATCAAGATTCTTCCCTAAAAACTACCACAAAGAGGAGTGGGGAATAAATGAGCGCAGAATGCCAACTTC
Organism: Sequoia sempervirens; assembly: GCA_007258455.2. Taxonomy (NCBI): domain Eukaryota; kingdom Viridiplantae; phylum Streptophyta; class Pinopsida; order Cupressales; family Cupressaceae; genus Sequoia; species Sequoia sempervirens. The sequence goes on along the minus strand of VDFB02270651.1, from coordinate 597,538,039 downwards.
CTCCCTTTGACCACTATGAGCATTTAATGCCCACTATCTTCCAGAAGGTTCTCATCCAGAAACACATTCCCATTGTTCTTCTCTTTGACTGCAAACTCGACCAATCTGATCATCTCAGCCTCTACTTTGTTCTTCAATCCATCCTGCTGTTACTCTTTAACATTGAAGTTTTTGCTCATTCCTCCTCCTTAGCCTTTAGGACATTTTAGTGCTTGAGGATGATCTTTAACGCTTGGGTCTTCATCTTTTCCTCCATCCCGATCTTGAAGGATTTTCCTGTCTCAGACTTGACCATTTCTTCCTTGCCACCTGCCTCACCTGAGTTAGGCTTATTTAGATTCTTGTGGAGGAATTTCAACACTTAGCCGTTTCTTCCAACACCTCCCTTCATGGTTTGGGGGCGAATGAGACGTCATGGAGGAATTTCAAACATGTAACTTTTCTCCTTCCAAGGTTGTGTTGATGTGATTTTTATGACCGCACCAATCAGCAGAACAAAGTAATCCGAAGGCTACAACATTCTCTCTTGATCAAAGAATTTTGTGCGCTAAGATTGCAAGAAAGATCGCATGTTCAACACCAAGGTTCCGAAATGCTTTGGAATACCCTCAGTAGGTTCGTTGTGATATGTTGTTTTTACGAGGGGACTTACACAATTGTTCAAAAGGTTTGCAGTTGACAACCGGTTAATGATTGGAAGGGAATTTTGTGCGAATGACTTGGCATTGAGGTGTGAATTTCCTAAAACTAACCAAAATATGCTGAATTGAATGGTTGCAGGCATAGTTGGCAGACTCGTAGAAAACTTGGCGAATTTTCAAAAACTCGCAAGTTTTTTTGAGTTTAACTCGCGAGGACGAGTTTTTCCGAGTTTTTTCCGAGTTTTTCGAAAAAACTCAATTTTGCAAAAAAAACAATTTATTTATTTATTTATTTTTTCGAGTTTTTGGCGAGTTTTAAAAAACTCTCCAATTTTTTGCTTGGCGAGTTTTTCTTTGGGGCGAGTCTTCCAACTATGGTTGCAGGGATTAGAAAACTTATGGTCTATCTAAAGACGGGATGCAGGATCAATTTTAGCAAACTTCAACCAAACTCTGCTCCACCTCACGTTGGACAGCTTACACAAAGTTGGTGCAATCTTCAAGGAGATAGCAAGAAATTTCAAGTTACAATCTAACATCAAGACATCGTCAAGACGACGCATACCAAGGTGTGAATTATAACTAAAGTTAGGCTTATAAAATGCTCCAGTTGACCACACAAGGCAAACTTGCCGTCAGCAAGCTGCTAGTGGTATGGACTAAAACAAAGTTGCCTCGATTAACACCACAAATCCACAGCTAACATATACTTGCATGAAATGAAAATTACGCTACTTTAAACTACTTGAAGTTGAAGGGCGAAGAAACCTCACTAACTGCTCATAACAAAAGACAAATTCACCATCAATGAAACTCTTTTATTATGATAGTCTTCGTAACAATTCCTTACAAAATTCTCAAAGGGAGAACTTTCCTTCTCCTTCAAACTATGCTATGCAATGAAACTATGCTAACTCTAAACTGTCTCTCTATGCTCTATCAGAATGTCTATTCTCTAGTCTAATGAATTACAAATGAGGGGGGATGCCCCTTTTATAGTGTTGTACCCAAAACCAAAATTTTTGCTTCACTAAGGCATTTTGCTTAATTGAGTCTTAATCTTGTTAAAGTGATGTCAGAAGGTCGTTTTGGGGTTTTTCAAATATGGAGTTGGTGTCAGTGTCATGTCAGCCTGTTATTGAAGAGATTTGAGAAAAATGAAAATCTGAACGGAAATTGCCAAAATTTTCTATCTCTGGAGAGGGGAGCACATTCTCAAATGGGCGCCCTATCTTTTAGGGGCCCAGATCCTGTTTTTAGGGTTTATCACCTCCAGCAGACATTCGTCTGGCATCACGTCAGCTTCGTAGTGAGCTATCAAGCCTATCAAACGGACCTGTTTCGAGCAAGTTGTGGTGGATACAGCGCAAAACGAGAGGAAAACAAGAATTGGCTAACACTGGTAAAAAGCGCAACTTTTGGAAATGGCGCCCATCTTTTTGAGGTTCCAAATGAAGGTTTTTGGCTAAATGCCACCCAAGATGTTTGTCTCACTTTTGTTCGAGCTTCGCGACGCATCCGTCAGTGGGTGAATCTGAGTTGCTGAAGTGCCTGAACCTGAGGTCGAACATAGGGTCAAATCTTGGTCAAAATATCAAAGAAACAAGCAAAAAAGCACATTTTGGGAGAGGCGCCTGAGCTTTTCAGGTCTTTAATGCTTTCTTTCTGATGATATCAAATATTCAATGTGTCGTGTTACGTTCAACTTTCCGTTGCCTGTTTTCGCCGAATCAGAAGATGACTCAGCAGCTTGCAGTCAGAGTTTTTGTATTATTTTAGTCATTTCCAGAAATGGCTAAGTCTGGAATGAAAAGCGCAACTTTTCAAAAAGGCGCCCTTGATTTTCACCCCTCAGATGATGTTTTCTGGGGAAATGTGCCTTTGCAGCTGTCATGCAGAATGAGGTCAGCTCCGCAGTGAACCTGAGATCCAGTCCTGAAAGTTGATAAATCAGAAATTATGAAGGATTTATTTTTCCCTTCGTACGAAATGCAAAAGTCAAAATTTGACTAAGTCTGAGGAAGAGAGCAGCTTTTGAAAAAGGCGCTTGGATTTTTGAGCCTTTAGATGTCAGTTTTATGGTGGTAGTCTCAAGATATCTTTTGATCAGTTTTTACTCAGCTTTGCAATGCACCTGTCAGCCAGCCAATCGGAGAAGTCAGTCAACCAGTGTCAGAGGATGAACAGAGGTCCCGGCAGAGGTTTTAGCTTAAATTTTCATGAAATTTGGCTAAGTCTGGAATTCGCTTGAGAGTTCAAAATTGAATTTTCGAAAGAGAGTTGAATGGACGCCTTAACTGGAGTTCTGACTGCAGTTAGACTAAACGTTTTCTGGGTTGTCATCTTCAGTTCATATATTGGCATGTTGAGTGATCTTTCAGTTTGCATGTCGAGTTAACTAGTTTGCATGTTCAGTTAACTACTTTGCATGTCGAGTTAACTTGATTGCATGTTCACTTAACTGAAGATTATCACTGAATGTCAACTGAGGTTCACATGCATGGCGAATTTGCATGTTAACTGAAGTCATGAAAAAGTCGCTATTTTTAGAGGTTAAATAGTGAAGCATAGTTTTGTGAAGCTACGCACTTTTTAAGGATGGCAATTGTAGTTCCAAAAGGGTTGCTATATTTAGATTTTATATTGAAGCATAAATGTGAAGTTGGCGCATTCTTGAAGGCCAACTGAAGTCCCAAAAGGGTCGCTATTTTTAGAATATTTATTGCATGAAGATGGCGAACTTCTCATTTCAATTATGAATGTTAACTGAAGTTATCAAAAGGCACGCCTTAGGTTAAATGTGTGAATTTAAAGCAAGGTTGAAAATGGCGAACTTGATAAGATTGTTAACTGAAGCTAAAATCGCATGGTTGAATTGAACTGAAGACTAGTAAAGCAAACCCTAATGCATGACCATTTATTTAGCTTGTTCGAGTTTCAGTTAACTATGATGGGGTCCAATTAGAAGCCGAGCGCCATTTTCAACCATTCTTTGCTTAGTGCGAATTTTCAATGATGAAATTCTATATATTTCAAGAATGGCGTCCATTATTTCATCATCTTTTGCTCTGAAGCTCTTATTCTTTTTGAGCGACCAGCAAGCTTAAGGTGATTCAGGTGTCCATTTTCAGTGTTCTTCGAAGCAACGAGTTCAGATTGTTCAAAGGAAGTCGATTCTAGACTTTATTTTCACTTTGCATGCAGGTTTTGTCAAAGATTCGAAGAAGAAATTTGCAGATTTTTCAGAAGCAGACAAGCAAAACTTTCTATCTTCTGTCTTATTTCTTCTATTTCTCACCTTAGGTACTTTCTTCGCATGTCAAAGAAAACGGAAAAATATTCAGAATCTGACCATCTGGGTTCGCATATTTCAGCATCGTGCAAAACCCGTCTTAGATTTTTTCGAGAAAATCGCCCCGTAGCCTTCATTCTGAAGCTCTGTGCTTTTTTCCGAAGATTTCTTTGCATGTGGGCCAAAAACACATCTTTTTGAAGATCACATCATCTGGGTTTGTCCAGAATTCCGTTGTGCACAAAACCCATGTTCCAGATTTTCTCATGAAAATTTGCCTCGGGAAGCTCTAAAAACCCCTGCAGTTCTCGACTGAAAAGTCTTTGCATGTTAGGCTAAACGACGTTTTTTCACAATTCTGACGTTGTGGGTTGTCTTAGAATCATTTTCCGGACAAAACCCATGTCTCAGAATTTTTGGTGAAAATTATCCTCTGACAGGTATTTTTAGCCTCACCAGGAGCCATTTTAGCTTTCCAGAGAAAGTTGTCAGAACATAGCCGTGTTCACAGTCAACGGGCAAGTTTTTCAGAAGGTAGTTCAACTAGACTGAATTCAAGACCAAATCGGTCTTAATTTAGGTTTTCATCAGAGTAGCTGACAATGAAGCGTTAAGTTGCAAAAGAAACAGAGATCACTTCATTTACGGAGCCGCCAAAGTCACTTAGATCTTGTGCAATTATCTTCGTGAAAATGGTACCTACACTGATCTCGAGGTTGTACAAACTGAGTTTCAGAAGCATGTTTATGATATCTTGATGGAGGTTCTGATCACATTTTCAGTAATTTCAGCGAGTTTCAAGAAGGCGACTGAAAATGTTAAAGAATGTATGCACACAATTACAGAAAGTGGTAGAGAACTAAAGAGACAGACTGTTGTTTTGAGCAGCGTCAAAGTGCCAGATGACAAAGAGATTGATGAGTTCTTGGTCGAAGTGTTAGACCGAGTTGACATGGAGTAATCTGCCAGTTGGAACCTGCAGTTAATTTCAAAGGTTGAGTCATGAACAGCAGTTAACTCGACTTTCAGTCTTGAGTTTACTTGTTGACTTAACACATGCTTATCTCGTCCTTGGAATTATCAACACAGGAGTTAGGGTTAGGGTTTCCATTTAACTGAAGGTAGTGTCCAGTTAACTTTGCTTTAAATAAGGACATGCATGCTTGCACATGGTCCATTTTAGGTTATTTGTACCGGTTAACTGATGGTAGCTTTCCAGTTAACTGTATAGTTTACTTCATTAGGGTTTAATAATTAATCTTGCATGCATTTGCGAGACTGTAGTTAACACAAGGTGATTTTAGGGTTCCCTACACCTTGATGTATATAAATAAGAGCTTTTGCTCATTTGTAATTAACTTTTGCTTGAGAGAGAAATATATGCTGCGCCTACCTTGCCCTCAATATTGCTCTTTTGGTATTTGTTCATGCGTCTTTGCTATTACAGTTGAATGTTATGCCACATAGGGTTTCATGCAATTGTAATGGTGAATTCTTTCTGTTTGAACATCTTTATCATTGAGATCAATTGTTATGCCACATAGGGTTTCAAGAAATTGAGGTGATAAATCTGTTTTGTGTCTATTTACCATTGTGATCAATCGTTATGCCACATAGGGTTTCGAGAAATTACAGTGATAAATCTGTTTTGTGAATCTTTATCAATATAATCAAAGGTTATGCCACATAGGGTTTCGTGAGATTGTGATGATAAAGGCTGTTTTGTGAAGACTTTGCTATTTCGATCAAGTGTTATGCCACACAGGGTTCCATAAGATCGTCTTGGTAAATTCTTAAATCTGTTTTGTGCCCAATAAGCTTGTTTAGATTAAGATGATAGTTGCGCCACCTTGCCCTCAAGTAGAGAATCTAAACTCGTTTATCGTTAGTTAGTCAAACCCTGCTCCATTTCCTCATGCTCTGTTTTCTTGAGGAAACTGGATAGATTTAAAGTAGTTAGCTTAGTTGTAGTTAATGATCTACGAAACTAGAAAATCCTTAGCTGCAACGTTCTTGGTTTTCTTAACCTTGTGCCTCTTCCAGCTGAGAACAAAAAGATAGGACTTAGATTACTTTTCTTTTCCATGCATTCCAGCACAATGAGGGAGCTTCCCCTCCTAATTTGAAGAGCACTCATTGCGTAGTGTACATAGCTGTCCGTACAAACCTGCACTCCAAAGGTGTTAGATTTTACGCCAACATATAGATAGCCCAATCCAATGGACGACTCAGATTACAATCAAATGAATGGCTTAGATTAAGCCACCTCAGCCCTAACCCTAAAAACAGCCATAATGGGGAGTGGTACAATAAACGAATCAAAAGATTCCCACTCACTCCCAAAATAGCAAAGGCAATTAATGCCCACTATCAATCTTCTAGAAGGTCATCATCTAGAAGTGCGTTTCCATTCTCCTTCTCCTTGGCTGCGAAATCAATGAATCTGGCAAGCACAGCCTCAACCTCCTGAACTGAGATCGGCAGAATATGATCAAGCTGAAACTCTAACACCTTAACTGACTGCCCATGCCGTGTGCAAGACTTTCTCCAAGCGGTCAAGGCATCCTAGGTATTCTAAATCAAGCTAGAGAAAGTCGAAATGTTTTCAAAGTCATCTTGCACAAAAGTCTTCACTAACTGCTCATAACAAAAGACAAATTCACCATCAATGAAACTCTTCTATTATGATAGTCTTCGTAACAATTCCTTACAAAATTCTCAAGGGGAGAACTTTCCTCCTTCAAACTATGCTATGCTAAGCTACACAACTATACTATCAATCTCTTTGTTCTAGTCTCTAGTCCGATGTCTAATCTAATTCTAATGAGTTACAAATGAGGGGGGATGCCCCTTTTATAGATAGCCCAGTCCAATGGATGGCTCAGATTACAATCAAATAAATGGCCAAGATTAAACCACCTCAGCCCTAACCCTAAAAACTGCCAGAATGGGGAGTGGTACAATAAATGAATCACAAGATTCCCACTCACTCCCAAAATAGTAAAGGCAATTAATGCCCACAATCAGTCTTCCAAAAGGTCATCATCCAAAAGTGCGTATTCTCCTTCTTCTTGGCTGCAAAATCAACGAACCCGGTAAGCACAGCCTCAACCTCCTGAACTGAGATAGGTGGAATATGATAGAGCTGAAACTCCAACACCGTGACTGACTGTCCATGCCGTGTGCAAGATTTTCTCGAAGCAGCTAAAGCATCCTATGTACTCAGAATCAGGCTGGAGAAAGTCGAAATGTTTTCAAAGTCATCCTGCACAAAAGACTTCACCTCTGAAAAGAAAGGCGGTAGCCTACTCCTCAATCCATCAGTAGTCACCTCATCAGAATTCAGCCGTCCAGCAAAGATTTCCTCCAAGGTGTTCAGGACTCCATCAACAATGTTCATCATAGCCTTCCTGACTCTAGCTGAATCCGCCTGTGCTGCATCGAAGAATCCACATCCTGTGACTACTGAAGAGTACCAGCTGGTAAAATCATACCTATCACCCTCCTGAATAACTCCTCCATCAATCAGCATCTGCAAAGGAGTATACATCAATGCCTCCAGACGCTGAATAACCTTGCTCTGATAGACACGAGCATCACCCCAAACCTGATCAGCTGCCTCCATCTGTGCCATAATGCTAGAAGCTTGCTGATAAGCATGAGCAAGATCTTCCATGAACTTTTTTGTCTCGGCACGAACACCTGCAACCCATTTGTCTACCTCCTGTGCCATCTTCCTCAAATCTTCAAGGCCATTAACTGATTCCCTAGATAACTCAGCCGGAAGCTCAAGTGTCGGAATCTCCTGCCCACAAGGACGAGACAAATGTTGCATGTAGCCAATCAAAGTCTTGTGCTCCTTCTTCAATTTCTTATACTTTCCTTTAGTCCTGAGCAATCTATCCTTGAGCGCCTGATAGGAGTTATCACACTCCTCAATGATCTATGCTCCTGTAGGGCGACCTAACTCCATGGTTGTGATCATATAATTCTCTGGTACAGCCTCATCTCGATCACAATCAACCCTAGGCACAGCAACGTGAAGGGTACGAGAGCCATCCTCATCTGTTGAGATCTTCGAAAATTTCCTTGCTCTCTTCTTAGTTGGAGGCGCGTTGATCCTACTCAAAAATTCCTCCATCTCTACCCTGGATCAGCCTCTTCACTGGGGATCCTTCTCATTCTATCCTTGAGCCAATCAGGTACTACCTGTTGTATAACAAACGGCTGCTCGTCCCTTGCTTCCTCCTCACGGACTTGTTCTACTTCAATTTCATTCTGGCGAGGCTCATCGGCCTCTAATGGTTGAGTATCTCCTGAAACTGCATCATCCTCAAGAGCCGCCTCAAGCTCATGCTAGAAGTGTATATCAGTAGCAGTTTCCTCATCTTCCTCCTGCTGATTATCTCCAGTAGGTGCATTAACACTTTGGCCGTCTAATTTTCTCCATGGTGGCTGATTTTCCTTATGTAATTCCTGCTCTTGATTCAATGCATTTCTCTGATCAGCGAAAAGTGAAACCTCTTGTATACTTGGAGAACGTGTCTCCAATGGCGTGGGTGACTCTATCACAACTCTCGGAGGCTCCGGCTAAACTGGCTCCTTCCTTCGAGATTCTGGACCTCGAGTAATCTGTTTCTTTCTGCTGGTAGTTGGCGTCCTATGATCTCCCATCAAATTGTAAGTCGAAGGAATTGACCTACTCTTCAATCTACTCACATGCCTTTCAACCCATGCTTTGGTGAAAGTCATGACTGGAATACAAAGCATGTCCAAATCAGCTATCTCTGGCTCTGACCAATCTAGTGGTGGAAGTGGCGTGTCTCTCACTGCCTCATAATCTGGATGGAGAACATTCATGTCCTCATCCACCTGGTCTGGTACTGGAATAATTTCACATTCCCTAATCATGCTCAATGGTAGCCTCGAGAACATTCTTTTTCTAACCTCAGCCTCATCTGATGCACCAACCCAGTAATCCTCAATATTTGCCTTATGCTTGAACTCTTCTAACAGTATCCATCTGATATTGTTGTGTGGGTCATAATGCTGTCTGATTTACAAAACAAAGTATTTTTAACTACAGCTTGCCCAACCCTGGTTTGTTGTTTTTGAAAACAGGACAGAGAACTAAGAAAAGAAAGTGCCAACAAAGAAAAGAAGCAAGAAAAGGGGACCTGAGACATTAGGGAATAAATGAAACCACCACCACAAGGAGAAAGGACACCGTACAGGTCCCATAAATGTTGACGTGGATGAGTTTTGGCAGATGTAGGCATTACTAAGGGAGGCATGATTTATGACTATGATGGGAGGAAAATTTGTGGAGTATGTAACAAGTGCCACAGACTTAAGAAAGTGCATTTACTATTAAAATACTTTGGGCTGAACCTTAAATCATTGGCAGCTATAATACTTGGTACCAATATCAAAACTTGTGGGTGCTTTGTGGAGTCAACCGCAGCTAGAAGACACTGATATTCCTCCATGGGCTTATGAGAGCTACAAGCACTACAAGTTAGTTGAATGTAGTGTTAAATAAATTTTGAACCTTGTGGGATTGGTACACTGTGCAAAAATTAATATCTGACGTTCATTTGATAAATACTCTATGGTTGTAATTTTTTGTGCAAACTATTTTGTTAGTCAAGCATAATATTGCAGAGTGTTAGCTGCTGCTTATTGTTTTATGCTACATTTTGAATGTTAAATGAATGCTACTCATACTGGAAATGAGAAACACAATGTTATGAAGATTACTTCCACTGTCCATCAAACAAATAGAAAAGAGAGCAAACTCAGAACATTCAACACAAACTGTGACGAAATTCTTGTGCACATGAAGTTCTGAAAATGGAAAAAAATTGTATAGAAAATTAGCTCGGGATTTTACATCAGATAAATTTTGAACCTTGTGGGATTGGTACACTGTGCAAAAATTAATATCTGAAGTTCATTTGATAAATACTCTATGGTTGTAATTTTTTGTGCATACTATTTTGTTAGTCAAGCATAATATTGCAGAGTATTAGCTGCTGGTTATTGTTTTATGCTACATTTTGAATGTTAAATGAATGCTACTCATACTGTAATAACCCCGACCCCTGAGGCCGAGATTATTGTTGATATTTCAAATTGACAATGTTATTTGTCAACCACTTTTGCTGGTCTGAAATGATTTTTGCTTCTGTATTTACACTTAATATACTTGTGGATAATAATTCCAATTCAGGCCTTGTGTAAAAATGCTGCCAAGTATATGAGTATCTATACAGATATATTTAAGCTTACAACAATTGTATTCTAACATTACTATGCTCTGGCCATACTATTCAATCATTCCAATAACACGACATTTTATTGCATAACAAGTCATTGTGAATAATTACGGACGTACAGGGATTACTTAGATGTGCAGAGAATGATAACAATGTTACAATGGCATTCAAAGGCATACCCGTGGATTATCCAGTAGAGGGAATCAAAAGGACAAATACCAGCAATGCCTTTATAATTCCAGCCAACATATCTCCAGCACCGTGCTTCTAAAGTAGTCAACCATAAGTGCCCGATTCTTCAAGGGATGACGGGAGTCCAGCGCCATTGATAAACTCTCCCATCAGATAGCATACAAATCGGCAACCAAGAAGACGGAACACCGGAATTCCAGTAGGGCCCGATTATATTCAACACCACAGTATTTGAAGAGGAACCCGGAGATACAAATCAACATCAAATATACGCATTCAAATTACGGCAATCATGATACAGAGTGGTTGTGAATAAAGGGACGTCGATGGCAGAATTCGTCCGTCCCAATAGCTTTCATCTAATGTCGGGAATGTCAAGATGTCCAACCCTACACCAATCGAGACCCGATAAACATAGGAACGGTGCCAAGTGACTAAACACGAACAAGGGATGTCGTTGTAGATTGTGAGTCTAATGGCCGGAAATGTGTGTGACTTCAATCTACGTCTTCAACTGCCATTACGGACCTTTTGAATGGGATGACATGATTTCTGACACGACTTTTCTATCCCGTCAAGTGCTATTCTTGAACCGTTCTCAATATCACATCTTTGAGATGCACGACAATCTAACATATTGCCAACGCCATATCAGTTCTTTCCAGAATAAGAAAACCTCATACGAGCAGTGAAGGCACGACAATGAGCGTATGTGTTATGGGAATAATCCCGTCACAGTAAGACGGAAACCTCGAATTCAGTACTCTTCCGCCTCTTGAAATCCAGCACAGAACGATTCAACACCCCTTCTAGAGGATGCCTTCCACATTCAAAATGAATCATCGGCTTCTTCACAGAGGATCATATTTACCTTTAAGCATTATTACTCCCGATAGATATCCTAAAGTTCGCCAATGATCCTACCGATATCTGAAACATATATTTCTTCAGTCCTGAATATCTCAGAGTAATCCATATCTATTCATCACCAATATATTAATATAAGGAACTCTCCATAGAGGGAAATCGCCATTTAATCTGAGTCCACAAATATAGACTAAAATAAAGTCCTTAAATACTGAGATGAGATTAGCCACACCAGGTTTTCGTCCAGCATAGCCACCAAATCCTGAGAGTTTTCGTTCTTAGAGATTCCAAGGTAAAAACCAACACAATTCCAATTCTCTCCGTCCTGATGAATAGTCGGCACATTCTTCTTTTAATCTTCACCCTCAACATTCAGTTGTTGTAACTGAATTATTTAAATATAAATGGCTTATAAAACTTTAATTTCAATATCATAACATTTCATAAAGCCATAAATATTAATTAATTAATTAATTAAATAATTAAAATGTCTTCTAAGATAATTAAAGACAATTTTAATATTTAATTAATTAGACTAATTTCTCTTTTGGGCATATAAAATTAAGGGACATCACACATACTGGGAATGAGAAACACAATGCTATGAAGATTACTTCCACTGTCCATCAAACAAATAGAAAAGAGAGCAAACTCAGACCATTCAACACAAACTGTTTGACGAAATTCTTGTGCACATGAAGTTATGAAAATGGAAAAAATTTGTATAGAAAATTAGCTCAGGATTTTACATCAAATCCTTATATAATTTGAGAAAACTTCAAAATCTCATAATGATGATGAAGTGGATGACAAAATGAATCACAAATCAAACAACTCACCTTGAAGAGCTTTTCAACTATTTGATAATATAGACCAGTTTTACACCATCCTCCCGTAAAAAGAAGACCATTAATAAGTTTGAATTTCTGCAAATAGAAGGCATTATAGATGTATTAGTTATAGAAGTGGAAAAACAAAGTTTTTTTTTAATCAAAATCTAACATAAATTGATATCAACATCTATATAGCCAACATATTTGATCAGAAGTTATAACAGTATCTCTTTTAACGATTCTTATTAATAGAAAACTGTGAAAACCACTTTAAAGCCAAAATGGCATCATGTTTATTTTAGTTGATGAAAGAAGACAGGAGTGGGTGTGAAAGGGGGTGAACTCTATGTTATTTATTCAGGTTGAGAGTTGTTGTAATTAATCCATCTCTAATCTACACTCCACATTGAAATATAAATACGTGAAGAATTAATTAAGATAATTATGGAATTTCATTTAACCATTGACCGCCAAGAAAAAATATATAATATAACCATCAACAAATCTATTAGAGATGTGTATCTCTTGACATTAATCATGGGATTGGACTAGGTGATTGTGACTCTAATCTACTCAATCCTAAATAGTTGTCATTCCTAATAATATATGTAAATAAACTACACAAAAAGAAGTTGTACAACTTGACAAAATCCTTCACTAAAACTTAAAAGCCAACACATTTGAGAACTCCTCATAATCTTACAATTGAGAGAGACTTAGATCGGGGTGATCTAATACAATAGACACATTATTGGAAAACATAAAATACTTCTGCAAAGATAAACCTCAGTGTTGGAAGTGGAACTTTAGAAAGAACCTCAACACTTGAAGACTATGAAGATCTTTGATTTTAGCAATTTTCAAAGAACCTTTAATGCTAGAAATCCCAAAGAAACTTAGTGTTAAGTTGCTAACAAGCGATGGAGATCTCAATGCTAGTAAAACATAAAGAAATGCCTAAACATCGACAAGTTACCAGGCATTCATCAACAGTAAAAAAATCATGTAGCATTAGTAAGGTGATTTTTGCCAATGTTTGCACCATAAATTATAGTCATACAAGGTGATATTAAATTTTTGGATAGGTTGCAATAATACAATAAATCCTTAACCATCACTATAAGGCCAAACCCTAAGGTTTATGATACAACAAGAGGTGTTAAATGTCAGGAAACTCCAAAAACATTGTTTGGCACTAACATTGCCAACAAAACATAAAGGAACTAAACTTTTAGTCGATTGGCAAGCAGTAAAAATGGTTTTAAATGCCATTGTAAGGCCAGACTCTAAGACCTATGAAATTCATCAAGAGATGTTAAACATGAAGAAATCCAAAAATCATTGCTTTGCACAAAAGTTTCAATCAAGAAAAAGTATGTAGACTTGTAATGACATCTAAGGATATGCCAACAAATCTTCTTGAAACCTGGAAAACAAAAGTTAATCCTGATATAATTGCCATTATTAGCCAGTAATAGAGATGCAGATTTTTCCCTTGTATTCTGAACTAAACTACTGCTACTACTGCTGCTTTCTTCTTCTGTCTTTTCTTGCTCAGGTTCTGATTGTTCAGAATTTTGTTGCTCTGACTGCTGATCAGCTTTGAACAAAATATCTTTGATTTCTCCCACTATGGCAGAAAGATTTCTCAATTCTTTCTGTTGGGTTTTAATTGCACGTTGGAGATCAGTTATGTCATCCATGATAAGATTAAGTTTCTTAAAAACAGCAATAATATCAGTGTCTGCAGATCTGGCTTTATGCTTTGAAGAAGATGGTTTATCCTTTTGCCAGGACGGAATCTTGTATCCATGGTCAATATCTTTAGCCTACCCTTTTTCAAATAGCTCACTACCTTAAGAATAGATAATCCTCTTTAATCAAATCAAATCCAAGACATAATGCTCCAATTTTCCACCAATCCTCCATCCAAATCTCCCCTCAAGTCCCATCCATATCATCCCCATCCACCACCACTAATTTTATCCTCACCTACTACTTCCATAATTATAAGGATGCCATTCTTAGATATATCGTTGGAATTGGTGCTAAGCTTCCATCCTCCCTACCTTCATCCAATCCCAATCCATCTCCTCTTTCTTATCCTTCCCCTTCCTTGACAATGAAAACCAAGTCTTTATCCAAAATTCCCCTCCAAATCCTTTTCAAGGTCCTCATCCTCATCCTCAATTTACCAATCCAAGGAAGCTTCCACCTCTTATTCCACTTGTTCATATCGCACATCCTTAAAATCCACATCAAGGAACTAAACATTTAGTCAATTGGCAAGCGGTAAAAATGGTTTTAAATGCCATTGTAAGGCCAGACTCTAAGACCTATGAAATTCATCAAGAGATGTTAAACATGAAGAAATCCAAAAATCATTGCTTTGCACAACAAAAGTTTCAATCAAGAAAAAGTATGTAGACTTGTAATGACATCTAAGGATATGCCAACCAAGCCATAGTAAGGCCCTTCTGTTAAACTTATCTCAATTTGAAAACCTTCAATATCAGCAATCTACCCAAACGGTCTGGTGATAAGGTAGGGTAATTGTCTGGTAGATGATGATCTTGAGTTGTCATGATGACAACTCAAAACCATGAATAATTGGCTATGGTTTTTGTGATAACATGAACCAGCTGAATTTTAACTGAAACATATATGGCCACAAATATATTGGGTAAATAGAATATTGACAAATTTTGACTAGAACAATCACCTTTAGGATGTGACTTTGATTTTGAATGGAATAAATAACTTTCAGTTGTGGCTTTTACAAACTCTTCTCTAGTGCATTCTTTTTTATAAAATAAAGAAAAATGAATAGCGAATTTTGACAAAACTGATATCATTAGGATGTGGCTTTCAAGTTGAACATTATAAGCTTGGCAATGCATTAGTATAAATAGCATAGTAGAATAATTTTTGATGTTTAACGGGAATGCATCCTCATTAATCCGGGTGATATCTTAGGAATTTGGGGACCCAAAGCTTTTAGGTTTCCCTCCACATCAAATGCAGAAAAAATAACTAAAACAAAAATAAAATAAAATAATCTATTATAAATAAAACTTTAAAAGAGACTTTGATAGCACTTACCTAAAAAAAAAAACAAAACAAAAAACTTTAAAAGAGAGATTTATCAAAAATTTTAATCCAAAAAAAATTTATAACTTATATTCATTATTGTTTTGCAATCACTAAAAAAAATAGAAAATTAGTTTTCAAAATATCAATATAAATCATGTTTTATGTAATATTTATATATTGATCTATCAAGTAAATTATGAAACTTGTAAATTGTGGGTGGTAGGGTGTCTCTCCCGCCCCCCTCCCCGTCACGTTCCTTCTCTCATTCATTCACGAGCCCGATGGAAAAGAAAAGGCAAATCATTAGTTGATAATGGGAGAGGAAATGGGGTGCCGGCTGGGGAGCGCAAGTTGGCAACATAGTGGCAAGGCCACATCACCTCACTTATTGCCAGTGTTAACCCAAGTTGTCTGGGGAACGAGGGTGGTAAGCTACCAAAAGAATGGCAGTTCGCCAAAATTGGGGAGATCTCGGAGGCACCGGATGTCTTAATGACACATGAAGCTAAGGATAAACAGAACACGTTGAGTACGACCATCATGGAAGATTACGCAAATCAGTCGGGTGGCAGAAGTTGATCCTCACGAGGTGATAGCCGACTTAAGGCTGGTGATTGTAGGACAAAATTTTCTTGCAAGGACGGATTGCCTTGCATAGACATCATTTCAGGCTCATGTGCGCTGGTTCGGCATTGTTGTATATGGGCCTTTTAAATGTGGACGGACGATGGAATTTTCACTGTATGGTTTTCGAAATTTGTTTTGTTGGTTGTCTCTGTGCAGGGAACTTTCAACCAGAGGGCAACTAATGGCGAAGATGAGCAGATCGAAATTCATTATCTCCATCTCAGCAGAGGGGTTGGAATGCTTCGAAGTCGACACTCCTGTTTCCTTGGTGGCGACGGAGAGACAAATAGCATTCAGGGAAATAATTGATCAAAGGCTGAAGAGAATTCTGCTTGAGGATGATTCCTTGATCATGATAGCGGTCAAAATGATATTAGGAAAGGGCCACTTGGATAGAAAGGAATTCACAAGGGATAACGCACACATTTCTTCTCGGTTCTTAGCCGTCATTCTGGACTTGGAAGTGCCAAAGGTGGAGGCAAAGGAAATGATGGAGTATCTTTTTCGTGGCGACCTGTTAGGAGGGTTAGAGAAGACACTGAAAGCGGCCTTCATGGGTAAAGGAATCCCACGCCCCTCAGACTTGGAGCTCCTTTGGGAGACGGATGAGGCAGTAAAGGTATATCCTTTCCTTCTAGACTTAAAGGGGCCAGAGATCATGAGGCACAAAATGATCTCGGCCATGGCGGTTGAATTTCTAAAAAGAAAACTGGGGTTGGTGACGGAGGAGGGTATGGAATGGGAGGAAGATTTCACCTTGTTTGCAGAATTAAATGGTTTCCTATGAGGCTCGGCCTCGGTGTATAAATTTTTGGTTTTAAAAAACCATAATCGGTGCTGGTTTTTTGAAGTTATGCAATGAGACTGCAATTTTGTGCCGGTCGTAGCATGCTCCCGGGTTGGTAGGTCTAGATTTCATGGAAGATTGGTGGTTTCTCCTGCTATGCAGACGTACTGTATCTTTTCTTAAACTTTAATACAAATCATAACCTTGCGTATCAAAAAAAATTATGAAACTTGTAAATTATTATTATATTTCTTTTTAAATTTTTTATTTTTTAATTTATTTATATTATCTTGAACTATTTTTAATTTACTTATATTTTAAATTTAAACGCTAGCCATCCTCTTATCATCCCCCAAAATCCTAAAATGTTTTGACAGACATCAAAATCTGAGAAAAAAAAATCTGTCCACAAAACCTGCCCCCCTATCCTAACTTCAGAAACACTGGTATATGGTGAGGTTTTAGCGTACTGATGATGGATATTTTCCAGTGTGATCTACATCTTTAATACGTGGCTTGAATATCTCAATACCATGTGCAGCGAGACTGTGACATAATTATCCATGTTTACAAATCACCGCGGCCTGTAATCTCAAACAAGACAAGGAACTAACATTTGATTAAGAGCAAATGAAGATAGAAAGTAGAGATCCAGATTGAATGCAAATAGAACTATGGTAGCGTTACACTACTAAAAATCATCCATTTCTCAAAATTTTCAAAGGATATTTCGATTTTTTTTTACTGTGCCTTACCTATTATTGGTTCATTTTTACACCTAAAGGCAGAAAATGACAATGCACTTAAAAGAGACAAGAAAATGGTTCTGATTTTTTAAAATAGATATCCATCTTTCTTTGGTTCGTTCTTAGTGACAATATACAAAATTCCAGTAGACTGAAATTTTTCATATTTAATTTAGCCTGCAGGTTAAGGTATTTTGAATAGATTTTTTTTAAAATGAAAATTTTAAATAGTGAGAATTTTTTAATTCATCTTTTAATGAAGATTTAGTTGAAAATCAAAGGGTTGAAGATCAATTGATTGAGTATGATTGGCAAGAATGATGGTATGTTTCTTAATTCTGTCATCCATCAATATTCACACCCTAGAATATGATATAAGGGATGAGGTCAGGATCATATTTGGGACAATTTTGGCAGAATAGATACCCCTCAATTTTGGACTTTCCACGGAAAAGATATCAA
Source organism: Sequoia sempervirens (assembly GCA_007258455.2). NCBI lineage: Eukaryota > Viridiplantae > Streptophyta > Pinopsida > Cupressales > Cupressaceae > Sequoia > Sequoia sempervirens. Next base: position 597,520,221 of record VDFB02270651.1, on the reverse strand, counting down.
CATATATTTGTGTTCCTATATCAAATAGCAGAATAAACTTGCAGATGATATAAAATCCTTCATAAAAAAAAATTAGCTGAAAAACATAAGACTGCCCATAAACCAGCCTATTATTTTAAAATCCACCTAAAATTATAAGTACAATTAATTTTTTTTATTTTTTATTTTTCTGTACCGTATAAAAGAGAACTCAGAACCAAATACATCTCAATTTTTGAAGAAAACCAACCAAAATAAAAGGACATACCTCTTCCAAGATCTCTTCTGGCTCATTGAATATTAAGGGAATGACACGAGCACCTCCAGATTCAACAAATTTAACATAAGAGGCTGCAATGTAAGAAACATTAGTAGCATTACTAAGCCTCCCACTTGCCCCATCTCCAGGATGGGACAATATACCAATCACAGGCCTTTCATATAAATCTGCAACAACATCTTCTGTTCTAGCTGGAAAAACAATAACAGTGTCATCTTCATCTATTACAGCCTTACTTTCAGCTGCTGCTACTAGTAGTGTATACTGAAAAGAGCATGAGACTAGAACGAAGAAGACCAGTGTATAACATAAAGAGGTTGGCATTGCTAGGCCTATTCCTAGATAGAAAATAAAAACAAGTTATGGGTTTGTGAATGAGAGACCCTGGTGATTGCTTCAAATTTACCGATGGAATGAAGAATTGATATAATGGTCGTGTGAAAAAGGTGAGTCCATCTCAGCTCTGCTAGAAAGTCGTGGTCATGGTGGGGACCTCCATAAGTGTATGGAGGTACATAGAAAATCAGTGGTCGCTGTTTTACTCAGCTTTGTCTCCAATGAATAGGAAAGATAACTCATGGAGGTTGCTTCAAGTAGCGAGATTAACTTGTTTTGTGGCAAGCATGCCATATTGGTTGTTTTCTCCATGGTAGGGATGTTTTTGGTGGGAATGCTTTCATTGGTGGTGAAAGTTTTTTTTGCGTAGAAGTTTTTTGTTTTGGAGGTTGGCCCATTTTTTAATTAATAGTTTCCTTATCAACATCAAAGAAGATTTCCTCCATTAATGGTCTCTTAAATTTGAGTGGCACTTACTTTCTAGAGACCGTACGAGGTATGGTACAGAAAATATTGTCTTTCCAACAATAGTATCTTTATTTAAAGTGGGATCTATTTTAGTGACCCTTATAAGAAGGGTTGCGCAAATTGGTAGATATGAAGTTTTTGTATGAGATAATAAAAAATAAAAAAATAATTTAAAAATTAAAGATTTTTTAGTCATCTTATTTTGAAGTGTAATAATTTTTTAAATAAATAAAATATTTTTTGAAATAAAAATAGAGGAAACAATAAGTAAAATAAAATAAATTTTAAATAAATATAATAATTTAAAATTGATATGTCTTGGTGTTTGTAGATAGATGTATTTAAGATATCTATATTAGTATTTTAAATGGTTAAATATTATATAAATTTGTCAAATTTTATCTTCTCTCTTTGTTTTTATAGAAAACTTTAAAAAGTTAAGAGTCATTAATGGAAAGTGAAATGTATCTCTTTGTGTATTTGTTTGTTTGTGAAGTGTACTATCTTCTTGATGGTACCTTAGTGAAGCTTCAAAATTAAACTAATAGTAAAGTAAAGAGATAATAAAATAGGTAATGTGTGTCTATTTGTGAATGACAATAGATGGCATTGGATTGATCATTAACTTTGTTGATGTAATTCAATTCTATCTTTGAGGTGGAATATCCCTTGAAGTATGTCTTTAATAAGATTTATCAATTGATAACAATCGATTGATCTTCGAACTGATGTGGGACAATGATAGACTAATGTCCCTATATAAGGAGAAGACTACTTTTGATACTATAGACATACCAAATTCACTTTAATCCTTCATACTATTTTTTAGTAAATTAATTAAATAGACTATTATTTAATTAATTATCCTCACAATTGACAATTTTTCATCAATTATTTAATCCCTCTCTATTCCTCTAAAGTTGATTGATTAAAATAATTTAATTAATTAATCTTAGCTTTTAATTCATCCAACTAATCAATTAATTGATTAGGCTAATCTATCCATCATTAACATTACTTTTAATTCAATATGAATCCACATCATCACTAGTGACTTTTTCCTTCTAATCTCAACCCTCCACTTCTAATTCATGCATCAAAATCTTGATTTTTCATCTTCTTGCATGTGTCCCCCACCCGTGAGGATGCTCGACTCATCTCACTCCTTGCTCACACATATGTGAGCATGATAACTTGAAGGAACCTTAGCCCTCCACCTCACCCATTGATCTTCCCCACTCCCATGATCACACATGTGTGAGTGCTCTTAGTCTTCCACCTTATCATCTTCTCTTACATAATTTGATCAAATATCCTTCATTGGTCAAGAATCTTTCTCTCTTTTGACATGTCAAAATATTTTGAACCCCATCGATGCAACTAAATCTTGGCCGTTAATTTCATCCTTTCATTCTAACCCTATATTTTCACTTGGAAAATTAATTTAAGAGTGGCTTGCCACCCTCATTTAATAAGTCATCTACATGCTAACCTTAAACTATCAAAATAAGTAACTACTAGCTAAGAGTATCCACATACTATCATATTTAGAGCATATCCACACCATCATGATGAAGGTTTGATGCAAGCTTCTTGTTATTGCTTTGCATTGTTGTTCCTTGGCTTCATTATTGCTCTATCATGAGCACATTTCACTGTTTGAATCTTGTGATTTTATATTATACCTAACTCATTATGTGCAACTCAAATAGGGGTTCCACATCTCTTATGTGTCTAATGAGATTCACATCCCATTGATCTAATAATCACTTTTTAGTTTTTATAAATTGGATTTCGCAAGTTCCAAGCATTGCTCTACCCTTTGACTTTCATGACAAGTCACTAGTGCAGTTTGTCAATATTGTCTCCTCAACTTGCTTCCACTTCTTAACTTAGTAAGATTTTGACCCAATAATCTACTTGTGTTTTCATTTAGTTTTTGCATCTTTCTAATGTTCTTTAGTTAGCTTGGAAAGGGTTTTAGCATTTAAGGTTGCTTATATTGTTGTCTAACCTATTTTTTATAGATTAATCAATTTTTGTGGTAGGTACCCAACATTGAGTCATAAAAAAGCACTCGCATTTTTAAGATTTATTCAACCATTTTTTATCATTTTTTCTTTCTAACCTTCTGATTTCTAGTTTCCACCTATTAATTAACACTTTAATCTATCATTTTCACTTTCAAGTTTTGTAGGTTTTCATCTTTTTCTAGAAGTTTTACTAATAAATATTCACTAATTTACAAGGTTCATGGTTTGATACCTACATAAGTTGAAGTGACATATCTACTTCTTGTGCCGCCTAGGAACATAATTGGTTCCTCCATCAAAAAAAAAATAACCATCTAATTTTATTGTTTATTAATTTAATTTTTGGTCATTTTCTAGTTTGCTAGTTTTCATGACATCTTAACATCGCTTTGTCATCATTGTCATCTCATATCTTGCATATTTTTATTTTTTGTGAAATTTACTAAGGTTGGTTTTGTAAGAAACCTATGAATTGGTACCTATGTTGTTGTTTCAATGCTTGTGCCAATCAGTGCCTCCATAAATCAACACCTATATAGATCGACACCTATGCAAGTAAAATTTGCTAAAATACTAAATTATTTTAATTTAGTTCCTCTATTTTAGTTTGTCACATATACTCTAGTTAGTCACCTCAATTTTAATTTGGCACCTACACCATACTAATTGCATTTGATCATTTTTGTCTTGATTTTCGGACTAAAATTTTTTGCAACTTGATAGAAATTAACATATTTTTTAGCTTACCAGAAATTAATATATTTTTGTAAGAAATTGCACTAGTCAAACAATATTTACTAGAAACCACTAATTTGTGGTTTTGTAGGAAATTGAGAGAAGATATTTTTATAATTTTTTTGTGTATTTTTTCTTGCTTGATCACATTAGAATTTGGGGATTAAAATTAATCATAATTTTTTATTTGAGTTTTAAAATTAATCATAATTTTGTATTTGGGTTTTAAGATTAACAAGTTTCTTTTAATCCCAAAATAACACTTTTCTATGCTCTCCTCTCATGCCTTAGGGAAATATTGGGGATCAAAAAATAAGTGTTACTTTTTTTCTTTTTTTAGGAGATCTACATAAAAAAATTATCACCCTAGGAGATGAACTCAACCATGCATTCTAATGTGGTATCAAAAGGGGTGGAATGAAAGTTATACTCCAAAGGATTCATCATCATGTCTGGCACATCCTTGTTTTCCAACTCTATTGGGGCTTAAGGGAATGGGGGGAAGTGGAAAGGTGTTAGACCTCAAC
>VDFB02270651.1:597497527-597515763 GCA_007258455.2 Sequoia sempervirens | reverse complement strand
ATGTTTATTTCATGTATATAGTTTCCCTGGCAGAGAAAGAGAAAATGAAAGAGTTTAGAAAAATGCATTCCAAAAGTCATTGCAAAAAGAAAGAGTTCACAAGTTCATTCATTGCAAAATTCAAGCCATTTGGAGAGCGCCAAATAGGCTTGGTATTACCAAGCCTGTTTGGCGAGCACAATATGGCCTATTACGGATTTTTTTTGCAATTTGACACCAAAATTATGTTATAGATCCATGCACTTACCCACTATAGAAGATTTGTTTATACCTACCATCCTATAAAGAAAAATTTCTTTTGGGAAGGTATTAAGGTGAATATCCAAAAGTTTGTAGTAGAATGTTTGATATACCAACAAAATAAAAGGGAAACAATAAAGACTCTAGGCCTCTTACAAATATTAGGCATTCCAATACAACATTGGGCAAAAATATTAATGGACTTCATTATGGGGCTGCCAAATACAAATAATATTGATGTAATCTAGCTTGTTGTGGATAAACTAATTAAGAATGCATATTTTTGTGGACTCTCTCATCTATTTTCCACTAATATTATGAAAAAATTATTCATGCAAAATATACAAAAACTTCATGGAACTTTTAAATTCAAATTGGAAATTAGAGCCACCTCAAAATTCTTAATCATGGAAGAATTTTCAAATTGAAGATGCGACATGGAATGATGAGTGATTCATATGAAATATTTTGGAGTTGCTAATCATCAAGGTCAATGATTTTTTGAAGGGGAAGGGAAATATTACAATCCTAATATGATATTCCTAAGTATATATATTAAATATTCCTAAGGATAAGCACTTGTGGCATGTTTAATCCTAACATAAATATTAGTTAATATACTAATACCTCTTAATTTATTGAATTTATATAATATTATCTGATTATTGGAGGCAACCCCCTCAAATTGGTCTACTATATTTTTTATTTTTACACTTATTTCCAAGAAATATCATAACAAATGAGCTTGTTTACATGGATGGACTACCAACCTTAGATTTCATTTTGTTCTTAGGGATACCACTTCGGATGTGTAGTAATGAGGTTTATTTAAGGTTTTCTTGGTTGAATTGGTTTAAGGTTTGTAAATAAGTATGTGTTCAATATAACATCAATAAAAGAAAACATATGAACAAACCTAAAGTATTTAAGTAAAGGTGTATCAATTCTTGTGGCCTTACAAATACACTATCTTATAATTTTTTTGATAGATAGGGAATGTGAGGACCATGTCATCATCTTTATACCCCTTATCATGGAGGCCAAGACCTTTCCATGGTAAGCTCTATCTTTACAACTTGAAAGTATGAAGTGAATAACTTCTTGAGGCTACTTGCTTATCTATGCACCATGAAAAAGGATGACCAATGGTATTAATCTAGGCTAAAAAGTTCTTTAAGGGTATACTCTATATGCCATAAGCATATGTGAGACCTATGTTTGTGAACCAGAGCCCATCTTCAAGCATGTGGTTGAGGTCTAACACCTTTCCACTTCCCCCCATCCCCTTAATCCCCAATAGAGTTGGAAAACAAGGATGTGCCAGACATGATGATGAATCCTTTGGAGTGTAACTTTCATTCTACCCTTTTTGATGCCACATTAGAATGCATGGTTGAGTTCATCTCCTAGGGTGATAATTTTTTTATGTAGATCTCCTAAAAAAAGAAAAAAAGTAACCCTTATTTTTTGATCCCCAATATTTCCCTAAGGCATGAGAGGATAGCATAGAAAAGTGCTATTTTGGGATTAAAATAAACTTGTTAATCTTAAAACCCAAATACAAAATTATGATTAATTTTAAAACTCAAATAAAAAATTATGATTAATTTTAATCCCCAAATTCAAATGTGATCAAGCAAGAAAAAATACACACCAAAAGATTATAAAAATATCTTCTCTCAATTTCCTACAAAACCACAAGTTAGTGGTTTCTAGTAAATATTGTTTGACTAGTGCAATTTCTTACAAAAATATGTTAATTTCTAGTAAGCTAAAAAATATGTTAATTTCTAGTAAGCTAAAAATTATGTTAATTTCTATCAAGTTGCAAAAAATTTTAGTCCCAAAATCAAGACAAAAATGATCAAATGCAATTAGTATGGTGTAGGTGCCAGATTAAAATTGAGGTGACTAACTAGAGTAGATGTGACAAACTAAAATAGAGGAACTAAATTAAAATAATTTAGTATTTTAGCAAAATTTACTTGCATAGGTGTTGATCTATATAGGTGTTGATTTATGGAGGCACTAATTGGCACAAGCACTGAAACAACAACATAGGTGCCAATTCATAGGTTTCTTACAAAACCAACCTTAGTAAATTTCACAAAAAATAAAAATATGCAAGATATGAGATGACAATGATGACAAAGCGATGTTAAGATGTCATGAAAACTAGCAAACTAGAAAATGACCAAAAATTAAAATAATAAATAATAAAATTAGATGGTTAATTTTTTTTTTTGATGGAGGAACCAATTATGTTCCTAGGCGGCACAAGTAGATATGTCACTTCAACTTATGTAGGCATCAAACCATGAACCTTGTAAATTAGTGAATATTTATTAGTAAAACTTCTAGAAAAAGATGCAAACCTACAAAACTTGAAAGTGAAAATGATAGATTAAAGTGTTAATTAATAGGTGGAAACTAGAAATCAAAAGGTTAGAAAGACAAAATGATAAAAAATGGTTGAATAAATCTTAAAAATGCGAGTGCTTTTTTATGACTCAATGTTGGGTACCTACCACAAAAATTGATTAATCTATAAAAAATAGGTTAGACAACAATATAAGCAACCTTAAATGCTAAAACCCTTTCCAAGCTAACTAAAGAACATTAGAAAGATGCAAAAACTAAATGAAAATACAAGTAGATTATTGGGTCAAAATCTCACTAAGTTAAGAAGTGGAAGCAAGTTGAGGAGACAATATTGACAAACTGCACTAGTGACTTGTCATGAAAGTCAAAGGGTAGAGGCAATGCTTGGAACTTGGGAAATCCAATTTATAAAAACTAAAAAATGATTATTAGATCAATGGGATGTGAGTCTCATTAGACATGTAAGAGATGTGGAACCCCTATTTGAGTTGCACATAATGAGTTAGGTATAATATAAAATCACAAGATTCAAATAGTGAAATGTGCTCATGATAGAGCAATAATGAAGCCAAGGAACAACAATGCAAAGCAATAACACGAAGCTTGCATCAAACCTTCATCATGATGGTGTGGATATGCTCTAAATATGATAGTATGTGGATACTCTTAGCTAGTAGTTACTTATTTTGATAGTTTAAGGTTAGCATGTAGATGACTTATTAAATGAGGGTGGCAAGCCACTCTTAAATTAATTTTCCAAGTGAAAGTATAGGGTTAGAATGAAAGGATGAAATTAACGGCCAAGATTTAGTTACATCGATGGGGTTCAAAATATTTTGACATGTCAAAAGAGAGAAAGATTCTTGACCAATGGAGGATATTTGATCAAATTATGTAAGAGAAGATGATAAGGTGGAAGACTAAGAGCACTCACACATGTGTGATCATGGGAGTGGGGAAGATCAATGGGTGAGGTGGAGGGCTAAGGTTCCTTCAAGTTATCATGCTCACATATGTGTGAGCAAGGAGTGAGATGAGTCGAGCATCCTCACGGGTGGGGGACACATGCAAGAAGATGAAAAATCAAGATTTTGATGCATGAATTATAAGTGCAGGGTTGAGATTAGAAGGACAAAGTCACTAGTGATGATGTGGAATATTGAATTAAAAGTAATGTTAATGATGGATAGATTAGCCTAATCAATTAATTGATTAGTTGGAGGAATTAAAAGCTAAGATTAATTAATTAAATTATTTTAATTAATCAACTTTAGAGGAATAGAGAGGGATTAAATAATTAATGAAAAATTGTCAATTGTGAGGATAATTAATTAAATAATAGTCTATTTAATTAATTTACTAAAAAATAGTATGAAGGATTAAAGTGAATTTGGTAGGTCTATAGTATTAAAAGTAGTCTTCTCCTTATATAGGGACATTAATCTATTATTGACATGTATCAGTTCGAAGATCAACCGATTGTTATCAATTGACAAATCTTATCAAAGACATACTTCAAGGGATATTCCACCTCAAAGATACAATTGAATTACATCAACAAAGTTAATGATCAATCCAATGTCATCTATTGTCATTCACAAGTAGACACACATTACCTATTTTATTATCTCTTTACTTTACTATTAGTTTAATTTTGAAGCTTCACTAAGGTACCATCAAGAAGATAGTACACTTCACAAACAAACAAATACACAAAGAGATACATTTCACTTTCCATTAACGACTCTTAACTTTTTAAAGTTTTCTATAAAAACAAAGAGAGAAGATAAAATTTGACAAATTTATATAATATTTAACCATTTAAAATACTAATATAGATATCTTAAATACATCTATCTACAAACACCAAGACATATCAATTTTAAATTATTATATTTATTTAAAAATTATTTTATTTTACTTATTGTTTCCTCTATTTTTATTTCAAAAAATATTTTTATTTATTTAAAAAATTATTACACTTTAAAATGACTAAAAAATCTTTAATTTTTAAATTTTTTATTTATTTTTTATTATCTCATACAAAAACTTCGTATCTACCAATTTGCGCAACCCTTCTTATAAGGGTCACTAAAAATAGATCCCGCTTTAAATAAAGATACTATTGATGGAAAGACAGTATTTTCTGTAGCTACCAAACCTCGTACGGTCTCTAGAAAGTAAGTGCCACTCAAATTTAAGAGACCATTAATGGAAGAAATCTTCTTTGATGTTGATAAGGCAACTATTAATTAAAAAATGGGCCGACTTCCACCACAAAAAACTTCTACGCGAAAAAAACTTTCACCACCAATGAAAGCATTCCCACCAAAAACATCCCTACCATGGAGAAAACAACCAATATGGCATGCTTGCCACAAAACAAGTTAATCTCGCTACTTGAAGCAACCTCCATGAATTATCTTTCCTATTCATTGGAGACAAAGCTGAGTAAAACAGCGACCACTGATTTCCTATGTACCTCCATACATTTATGGAGGTCCCCACCATGACCACGACTTTCTAGCAGAGCTGAGATGGACTCACCTTTTTCACACGACCATTATATCAATTCTTCATTACCATCGGTAAATTTGAAGCAATCACCAGGGTCTCTCATTCACAAACCCATAACTTGTTTTTATTTTCTATCTAGGAATAGGCCTAGCAATGTCAACCTCTTTATGTTATACACTGGTCTTCTTCGTTATAGTCTTATGCTGTTTTCAGTATACACTACTAGTAGCAGCAGCTGAAAGTAAGGCTGTAATAGATGAAGATGACACTGTTATTGTTTTTCCAGCTAGAACAGAAGATGTTGTTGCAGATGTATATGAAAGGCCTGTGATTGGTATATTGTCCCATCCTGGAGATGGGGCAAGTGGGAGGCTTAGTAATGCTACTAATGTTTCTTACATTGCAGCCTCTTATGTTAAATTTGTTGAATCTGGAGGTGCTCGTGTCATTCCCTTAATATTCAATGAGCCAGAAGAGATCTTGGAAGAGGTATGTCCTTTCATTTTGGTTGGTTTTCTTCAAAAATTGAGATGCATTTGGTTCTGAGTTCTCTTTTATACGGTACAGAAAAAAAAATAAAAAAAAATTAATTGTACTTAAATTTTAGGTGGATTTTAAAATAATAGGCTGGTTTATGGGCAGTCTTATGTTTTTCAGCTAATATTTTTTTTTATGAAGGATTTTATATCATCTGCAAGTTTATTCTGCTATTTGATATAGGAACACAAATATATGCTGATATCTTTTCCGTGGAAAGTCCAAAATTGAGGGGTATCTATTCTGCCAAAATTGTCCCAAATATGATCCTGACCTCATCCCTTATATCATATTCTAGGGTGTGAATCTTGATGGATGACAGAATTAAGAAACATACCATCATTCTTGCCAATCATACTCAATCAATTGATCTTCAACCCTTTGATTTTCAACTAAATCTTCATTAAAAGATGAATTAAAAAATTCTCACTATTTAAAATTTTCATTTTAAAATAAATCTATTCAAAATACCTTAACCTGCAGGCTAAATTAAATATGAAAAATTTCAGTCTACTGGAATTTTGTATATTGTCACTAAGAACGAACCAAAGAAAGATGGATATCTATTTAAAAAAATTAGAACCATTTTTTTGTCTCTTTTAAGTGCATTGTCATTTTCTGCCTTTAGGTGTAAAAATGAACCAATAATAGGTAAGGCACAGTAAAAAAAAATCGAAATATCCTTTGAAAATTTTGAGAAATGGATGATTTTTAGTAGTGTAACGCTACCATAGTTCTATTTGCATTCAATCTGGATCTCTACTTTCTATCTTCATTTGCTCTTAATCAAATGCTAGTTCCTTGTCTTGTTTGAGATTACAGGCCGCGGTGATTTGTAAACATGGATAATTATGTCACAGTCTCGCTGCACATGGTATTGAGATATTCAAGCCACGTATTAAAGATGTAGATCACACTGGAAAATATCCATCATCAGTACGCTAAAACCTCACCATATACCAGTGTTTCTGAAGTTAGGATAGGGGGGCAGGTTTTGTGGACAGATTTTTTTTTCTCAGATTTTGATGTCTGGCAAAACATTTTAGGATTTTGGGGGATGATAAGAGGATGGCTAGCGTTTAAATTTAAAATATAAGTAAATTAAAAATAGTTCAAGATAATATAAATAAATTAAAAAATAAAAAATTTAAAAAGAAATATAATAATAATTTACAAGTTTCATAATTTTTTTTGATACGCAAGGTTATGATTTGTATTAAAGTTTAAGAAAAGATACAGTACGTCTGCATAGCAGGAGAAACCACCAATCTTCCATGAAATCTAGACCTACCAACCCGGGAGCATGCTACGACCGGCACAAAATTGCAGTCCCACTGCATAACTTCAAAAAACCAGCACCGATTATGGTTTTTTAAAACCAAAAATTTATACACCGAGGCCGAGCCTCATAGGAAACCATTTAATTCTGCAAACAAGGTGAAATCTTCCTCCCATTCCATACCCTCCTCCGTCACCAACCCCAGTTTTCTTTTTAGAAATTCAACCGCCATGGCCGAGATCATTTTGTGCCTCATGATCTCTGGCCCCTTTAAGTCTAGAAGGAAAGGATATACCTTTACTGCCTCATCCGTCTCCCAAAGGAGCTCCAAGTCTGAGGGGCGTGGGATTCCTTTACCCATGAAGGCCGCTTTCAGTGTCTTCTCTAACCCTCCTAACAGGTTGCCACGAAAAAGATACTCCATCATTTCCTTTGCCTCCACCTTTGGCACTTCCAAGTCCAGAATGACGGCTAAGAACCGAGAAGAAATGTGTGCGTTATCCCTTGTGAATTCCTTTCTATCCAAGTGGCCCTTTCCTAATATCATTTTGACCGCTATCATGATCAAGGGATCATCCTCAAGCAAAATTCTCTTTAGCCTTTGATCAATTATTTCCCTGAATGCTATTTGTCTCTCCGTCGCCACCAAGGAAACAGGAGTGTCGACTTCGAAGCATTCCAACCCCTCTGCTGAGATGGAGATAATGAATTTCGATCTGCTCATCTTCGCCATTAGTTGCCCTCTGGTTGAAAGTTCCCTGCACAGAGACAACCAACAAAACAAATTTCGAAAACCATACAGTGAAAATTCCATCGTCCGTCCACATTTAAAAGGCCCGTATACAACAATGCCGAACCAGCGCACATGAGCCTGAAATGATGTCTATGCAAGGCAATCCGTCCTTGCAAGAAAATTTTGTCCTACAATCACCAGCCTTAAGTCGGCTATCACCTTGTGAGGATCAACTTCTGCCACCCGACTGATTTGCGTAATCTTCCATGATGGCCGTACTCAACGTGTTGTTCTGTTTATCCTTAGCTTCATGTGTCATTAAGACATCCGGTGCCTCCGAGATCTCCCCAATTTTGGCGAACTGCCATTCTTTTGGTAGCTTACCACCCTCGTTCCCCAGACAACTTGGGTTAACACTGGCAATAAGTGAGGTGATGTGGCCTTGCCACTATGTTGCCAACTTGCGCTCCCCAGCCGGCACCCCATTTCCTCTCCCATTATCAACTAATGATTTGCCTTTTCTTTTCCATCGGGCTCGTGAATGAATGAGAGAAGGAACGTGACGGGGAGGGGGCCGGGGGAGACACCCTACCACCCACAATTTACAAGTTTCATAATTTACTTGATAGATCAATTTATAAATATTACATAAAACATGATTTATATTGATATTTTGAAAACTAATTTTCTATTTTTTTTAGTGATTGCAAAACAATAATGAATATAAGTTATAAATTTTTTTTGGATTAAAATTTTTGATAAATCTCTCTTTTAAAGTTTTTTGTTTTGTTTTTTTTTTTAGGTAAGTGCTATCAAAGTCTCTTTTAAAGTTTTATTTATAATAGATTATTTTATTTTATTTTTGTTTTAGTTATTTTTTCTGCATTTGATGTGGAGGGAAACCTAAAAGCTTTGGGTCCCCAAATTCCTAAGATATCACCCGGATTAATGAGGATGCATTCCCGTTAAACATCAAAAATTATTCTACTATGCTATTTATACTAATGCATTGCCAAGCTTATAATGTTCAACTTGAAAGCCACATCCTAATGATATCAGTTTTGTCAAAATTCGCTATTCATTTTTCTTTATTTTATAAAAAAGAATGCACTAGAGAAGAGTTTGTAAAAGCCACAACTGAAAGTTATTTATTCCATTCAAAATCAAAGTCACATCCTAAAGGTGATTGTTCTAGTCAAAATTTGTCAATATTCTATTTACCCAATATATTTGTGGCCATATATGTTTCAGTTAAAATTCAGCTGGTTCATGTTATCACAAAAACCATAGCCAATTATTCATGGTTTTGAGTTGTCATCATGACAACTCAAGATCATCATCTACCAGACAATTACCCTACCTTATCACCAGACCGTTTGGGTAGATTGCTGATATTGAAGGTTTTCAAATTGAGATAAGTTTAACAGAAGGGCCTTACTATGGCTTGGTTGGCATATCCTTAGATGTCATTACAAGTCTACATACTTTTTCTTGATTGAAACTTTTGTTGTGCAAAGCAATGATTTTTGGATTTCTTCATGTTTAACATCTCTTGATGAATTTCATAGGTCTTAGAGTCTGGCCTTACAATGGCATTTAAAACCATTTTTACCGCTTGCCAATTGACTAAAAGTTTAGTTCCTTGATGTGGATTTTAAGGATGTGGGATATGAACAAGTGGAATAAGAGGTGGAAGCTTCTTTGGATTGGTAAATTGAGGATGAGGATGAGGACCTTGAAAAGGATTTGGAGGGGAATTTTGGATAAAGACTTGGCTTTCATTGTCAAGGAAGGGGAAGGATAAGAAAGAGGAGATGGATTGGGATTGGATGAAGGTAGGGAGGATGGAAGCTTAGCACCAATTCCAACGATATATCTAAGAATGGCATCCTTATAATTATGGAAGTAGTAGGTGAGGATAAAATTAGTGGTGGTGGATGGGGATGATATGGATGGGACTTGAGGGGAGATTTGGATGGAGGATTGGTGGAAAATTGGAGCATTATGTCTTGGATTTGATTTGATTAAAGAGGATTATCTATTCTTAAGGTAGTGAGCTATTTGAAAAAGGGTCGGCTAAAGATATTGACCATGGATACAAGATTCCGTCCTGGCAAAAGGATAAACCATCTTCTTCAAAGCATAAAGCCAGATCTGCAGACAATTACCTTATCTATTCTTTCTGCCATAGTGGGAGAAATCAAAGATATTTTGTTCAAAGCTGATCAGCAGTCAGAGCAACAAAATTCTGAACAATCAGAACCTGAGCAAGAAAAGACAGAAGAAGAAAGCAGCAGTAGTAGCAGTAGTTTAGTTCAGAATACAAGGGAAAAATCTGCATCTCTATTACTGGCTAATAATGGCAATTATATCAGGATTAACTTTTGTTTTCCAGGTTTCAAGAAGATTTGTTGGCATATCCTTAGATGTCATTACAAGTCTACATACTTTTTCTTGATTGAAACTTTTGTGCAAAGCAATGATTTTTGGATTTCTTCATGTTTAACATCTCTTGATGAATTTCATAGGTCTTAGAGTCTGGCCTTACAATGGCATTTAAAACCATTTTTACTGCTTGCCAATTGACTAAAAGTTTAGTTCCTTTATGTTTTGTTGGCAATGTTAGTGCCAAACAATGTTTTTGGAGTTTCCTGACATTTAACACCTCTTGTTGTATCGTAAACCTTAGGGTTTGGCCTTATAGTGATGGTTAAGGATTTATTGTATTATTGCAACCTATCCAAAAATTTAATATCACCTTGTATGACTATAATTTATGGTGCAAACATTGGCAAAAATCACCTTACTAATGCTACATGATTTTTTTACTGTTGATGAATGCCTGGTAACTTGTCGATGTTTAGGCATTTCTTTATGTTTTACTAGCATTGAGATCTCCATCGCTTGTTAGCAACTTAACACTAAGTTTCTTTGGGATTTCTAGCATTAAAGGTTCTTTGAAAATTGCTAAAATCAAAGATCTTCATAGTCTTCAAGTGTTGAGGTTCTTTCTAAAGTTCCACTTCCAACACTGAGGTTTATCTTTGCAGAAGTATTTTATGTTTTCCAATAATGTGTCTATTGTATTAGATCTCCCCGATCTAAGTCTCTCTCAATTGTAAGATTATGAGGAGTTCTCAAATGTGTTGGCTTTTAAGTTTTAGTGAAGGATTTTGTCAAGTTGTACAACTTCTTTTTGTGTAGTTTATTTACATATATTATTAGGAATGACAACTATTTAGGATTGAGTAGATTAGAGTCACAATCACCTAGTCCAATCCCATGATTAATGTCAAGAGATACACATCTCTAATAGATTTGTTGATGGTTATATTATATATTTTTTCTTGGCGGTCAATGGTTAAATGAAATTCCATAATTATCTTAATTAATTCTTCACGTATTTATATTTCAATGTGGAGTGTAGATTAGAGATGGATTAATTACAACAACTCTCAACCTGAATAAATAACATAGAGTTCACCCCCTTTCACACCCACTCCTGTCTTCTTTCATCAACTAAAATAAACATGATGCCATTTTGGCTTTAAAGTGGTTTTCACAGTTTTCTATTAATAAGAATCGTTAAAAGAGATACTGTTATAACTTCTGATCAAATATGTTGGCTATATAGATGTTGATATCAATTTATGTTAGATTTTGATTAAAAAAAAACTTTGTTTTTCCACTTCTATAACTAATACATCTATAATGCCTTCTATTTGCAGAAATTCAAACTTATTAATGGTCTTCTTTTTACGGGAGGATGGTGTAAAACTGGTCTATATTATCAAATAGTTGAAAAGCTCTTCAAGGTGAGTTGTTTGATTTGTGATTCATTTTGTCATCCACTTCATCATCATTATGAGATTTTGAAGTTTTCTCAAATTATATAAGGATTTGATGTAAAATCCTGAGCTAATTTTCTATACAAATTTTTTCCATTTTCATAACTTCATGTGCACAAGAATTTCGTCAAACAGTTTGTGTTGAATGGTCTGAGTTTGCTCTCTTTTCTATTTGTTTGATGGACAGTGGAAGTAATCTTCATAGCATTGTGTTTCTCATTCCCAGTATGTGTGATGTCCCTTAATTTTATATGCCCAAAAGAGAAATTAGTCTAATTAATTAAATATTAAAATTGTCTTTAATTATCTTAGAAGACATTTTAATTATTTAATTAATTAATTAATTAATATTTATGGCTTTATGAAATGTTATGATATTGAAATTAAAGTTTTATAAGCCATTTATATTTAAATTATTCAGTTACAACAACTGAATGTTGAGGGTGAAGATTAAAAGAAGAATGTGCCGACTATTCATCAGGACGGAGAGAATTGGAATTGTGTTGGTTTTTACCTTGGAATCTCTAAGAACGAAAACTCTCAGGATTTGGTGGCTATGCTGGACGAAAACCTGGTGTGGCTAATCTCATCTCAGTATTTAAGGACTTTATTTTAGTCTATATTTGTGGACTCAGATTAAATGGCGATTTCCCTCTATGGAGAGTTCCTTATATTAATATATTGGTGATGAATAGATATGGATTACTCTGAGATATTCAGGATTGAAGAAATATATGTTTCAGATATCGGTAGGATCATTGGCGAACTTTAGGATATCTATCGGGAGTAATAATGCTTAAAGGTAAATATGATCCTCTGTGAAGAAGCCGATGATTCATTTTGAATGTGGAAGGCGTCCTCTAGAAGTGGTGTTGATTCGTTCTGTGCTGGATTTCAAGAGGCGGAAGAGTACTGAATTCGAGGTTTCTGTCTTACTGTGACGGGATTATTCCCATAACACATACGCTCATTGTCGTGCCTTCACTGCTCGTATGAGGTTTTCTTATTCTGGAAAGAACTAATATGGCGTTGGCAATATGTTAGATTGTCGTGCATCTCAAAGATGTGATATTGGAACGGTTCAGGAATAGCACTTGACGGGATAGAAAAGTCGTGTCAGAACTCATGTCATCCCATTCAAAAGGTCCGTAATGGCAGTTGAAGACGTCGATTGAAGTCACACACATTTCCGGCCATTAGACTCACAATCTACAACGACATCCCTTGTTCGTGTTTAGTCACTTGGCACCGTTCCTATGTTTATCGGGTCTCGATTGGTGTAGGGTTGGACATCTTGACATTCCCAACATTAGATGAAAGCTATTGGGACGGACGAATTCTGCCATCGACGTCCCTTTATTCACAACCGCTCTGTATCATGATTGCCGTAATTTGAATGCGTATATTTGATGTTGATTTGTATCTCCGGGTTCCTCTTCAAATACTGTGGTGTTGAATATTATCGGGCCCTACTGGAATTCCGGTGTTCCGTCTTCTTGGTTGCCGATTTGTATGCTATCTGATGGGAGAGTTTATCAATGGCGCTGGACTCCCGTCATCCCTTGAAGAATCGGGCACTTATGGTTGACTACTTTAGAAGCACGGTGTTGGAGATATGTTGGCTGGAATTATATAAAGGCATTGCTGGCATTTGTCCTTTTGATTCCCTCTACTGGATAATCCACGGGTATGCCTTTGAATGCCATTGTAACATTGTTATCATTCTCTGCACATCTAAGTAATGCCTGTACGTCCGTAATTATTCACAATGACTTGTTATGCAATAAAATGTCGTGTTATTGGAATGATTGAATAGTATGGCCAGAGCATAGTAATGTTAGAATACAATTGTTGTAAGCTTAAATATATCTGTATAGATACTCATATACTTGGCAGCATTTTTACACAAGGCCTGAATTGGAATTATTATCCACAAGTATATTAAGTGTAAATACAGAAGCAAAAATCATTTCAGACCAGCAAAAGTGGTTGACAAATAACATTGTCAATTTGAAATATCAACAATAATCTCGGCCTCAGGGGTCAGGGTTATTACAGTATGAGTAGCATTCATTTAACATTCAAAATGTAGCATAAAACAATAACCAGCAGCTAATACTCTGCAATATTATGCTTGACTAACAAAATAGTATGCACAAAAAATTACAACCATAGAGTATTTATCAAATGAACTTCAGATATTAATTTTTGCACAGTGTACCAATCCCACAAGGTTCAAAATTTATCTGATGTAAAATCCCGAGCTAATTTTCTATACAATTTTTTTCCATTTTCAGAACTTCATGTGCACAAGAATTTCGTCACAGTTTGTGTTGAATGTTCTGAGTTTGCTCTCTTTTCTATTTGTTTGATGGACAGTGGAAGTAATCTTCATAACATTGTGTTTCTCATTTCCAGTATGAGTAGCATTCATTTAACATTCAAAATGTAGCATAAAACAATAAGCAGCAGCTAACACTCTGCAATATTATGCTTGACTAACAAAATAGTTTGCACAAAAAATTACAACCATAGAGTATTTATCAAATGAACGTCAGATATTAATTTTTGCACAGTGTACCAATCCCACAAGGTTCAAAATTTATTTAACACTACATTCAACTAACTTGTAGTGCTTGTAGCTCTCATAAGCCCATGGAGGAATATCAGTGTCTTCTAGCTGCGGTTGACTCCACAAAGCACCCACAAGTTTTGATATTGGTACCAAGTATTATAGCTGCCAATGATTTAAGGTTCAGCCCAAAGTATTTTAATAGTAAATGCACTTTCTTAAGTCTGTGGCACTTGTTACATACTCCACAAATTTTCCTCCCATCATAGTCATAAATCATGCCTCCCTTAGTAATGCCTACATCTGCCAAAACTCATCCACGTCAACATTTATGGGACCTGTACGGTGTCCTTTCTCCTTGTGGTGGTGGTTTCATTTATTCCCTAATGTCTCAGGTCCCCTTTTCTTGCTTCTTTTCTTTGTTGGCACTTTCTTTTCTTAGTTCTCTGTCCTGTTTTCAAAAACAACAAACCAGGGTTGGGCAAGCTGTAGTTAAAAATACTTTGTTTTGTAAATCAGACAGCATTATGACCCACACAACAATATCAGATGGATACTGTTAGAAGAGTTCAAGCATAAGGCAAATATTGAGGATTACTGGGTTGGTGCATCAGATGAGGCTGAGGTTAGAAAAAGAATGTTCTCGAGGCTACCATTGAGCATGATTAGGGAATGTGAAATTATTCCAGTACCGGACCAGGTGGATGAGGACATGAATGTTCTCCATCCAGATTATGAGGCAGTGAGAGACACGCCACTTCCACCACTAGATTGGTCAGAGCTGGAGATAGCTGATTTGGACATGCTTTGTATTCCAGTCATGACTTTCACCAGAGCATGGGTTGAAAGGCATGTGAGTAGATTGAAGAGTAGGTCAATTCCTTCGACTTACAATTTGATGGGAGATCATAGGACGCCAACTACCAGCAGAAAGAAACAGATTACTCGAGGTCCAGAATCTCGAAGGAAGGAGCCAGTTTAGCCGGAGCCTCCGAGAGTTGTGATAGAGTCACCCACGCCATTGGAGACACGTTCTCCAAGTATACAAGAGGTTTCACTTTTCGCTGATCAGAGAAATGCATTGAATCAAGAGCAGGAATTACATGAGGAAAATCAGCCACCATGGAGAAAATTAGACGGCCAAAGTGTTAATGCACCTACTGGAGATAATCAGCAGGAGGAAGATGAGGAAACTGCTACTGATACACACTTCTAGCATGAGCTTGAGGCGGCTCTTGAGGATGATGCAGTTTCAGGAGATACTCAGCCATTAGAGGCCGATGAGCCTCGCCAGAATGAAATTGAAGTAGAACAAGTCCGTGAGGAGGAAGCAAGGGACGAGCAGCCGTTTGCTATACAACAGGTAGTACCTGATTGGCTCAAGGATAGAATGAGAAGGATCCCCAGTGAAGAGGCTGATCCAAGGTAGAGATGGAGGAATTTTTGAGTAGGATCAACGCGCCTCCAACTAAGAAGAGAGCAAGGAAATTTTCGAAGATCTCAACATATGAGGATGGCTCTCGTACCCTTCACGTTGCTGTGCCTAGGGTTGATTGTGATCGAGATGAGGCTGCACCAGAGAATTATATGATCACAACCATGGAGTTAGGTCGCCCCACAGGAGCATAGATCATTGAGGAGTGTGATAACTCCTATCAGGCGCTCAAGGATAGATTGCTCAGGACTGAAGGAAAGTATAAGAAATTGAAGAAGGAGCACAAGACTTTGATTGGCTACATGCAACATTTGTCTCGTCCTTGTGGGCAGGAGATTCCGACACTTGAGCTTCCGGCTGAGTTATCTAGGGAATCAGTTAATGGCCTTGAAGATTTGAGGAAGATGGCACAGGAGGTAGACAAATGGGTTGCAGGTGTTCGTGCCGAGACAAAAAAGTTCATGGAAGATCTTGCTCATGCTTATCAGGAAGCTTCTAGCATTATGGCACAGATGGAGGCAGCTGATCAGGTTTGGGGTGATGCTCGTGTCTATCAGAGCAAGGTTATTCAGCGTCTGGAGGCATTGATGTATACTCCTTTGCAGATGCTGATTGATGGAGGAGTTATTCAGGAGGGTGATAGGTATGATTTTACCAGCTGGTACTCTTCAGTAGTCACAGGATGTGGATTCTTCGATGCAGCACAGGCGGATTCAGCTAGAGTCAGGAAGGCTATGATGAACATTGTTGATGGAGTCCTGAACACCTTGGAGGAAATCTTTGCTGGACGGCTGAATTCTGATGAGGTGACTACTGATGGATTGAGGAGTAGGCTACCGCCTTTCTTTTCAGAGGTGAAGTCTTTTGTGCAGGATGACTTTGAAAACATTTCGACTTTCTCCAGCCTGATTCTGAGTACATAGGATGCTTTAGCTGCTTCGAGAAAATCTTGCACACGGCATGGACAGTCAGTCACGGTGTTGGAGTTTCAGCTCTATCATATTCCACCTATCTCAGTTCAGGAGGTTGAGGCTGTGCTTACCGGGTTCGTTGATTTTGCAGCCAAGAAGAAGGAGAATACGCACTTTTGGATGATGACCTTTTGGAAGACTGATTGTGGGCATTAATTGCCTTTACTATTTTGGGAGTGAGTGGGAATCTTGTGATTCATTTATTGTACCACTCCCCATTCTGGCAGTTTTTAGGGTTAGGGCTGAGGTGGTTTAATCTTGGCCATTTATTTGATTGTAATCTGAGCCATCCATTGGACTGGGCTATCTATAAAAGGGGCATCCCCCCTCATTTGTAACTCATTAGAATTAGATTAGACATCGGACTAGAGACTAGAACAAAGAGATTGATAGTATAGTTGTGTAGCTTAGCATAGCATAGTTTGAAGGAGGAAAGTTCTCCCCTTGAGAATTTTGTAAGGAATTGTTACGAAGACTATCATAATAGAAGAGTTTCATTGATGGTGAATTTGTCTTTTGTTATGAGCAGTTAGTGAAGACTTTTGTGCAAGATGACTTTGAAAACATTTCGACTTTCTCTAGCTTGATTTAGAATACCTAGGATGCCTTGACCGCTTGGAGAAAGTCTTGCACACGGCATGGGCAGTCAGTTAAGGTGTTAGAGTTTCAGCTTGATCATATTCTGCCGATCTCAGTTCAGGAGGTTGAGGCTGTGCTTGCCAGATTCATTGATTTCGCAGCCAAGGAGAAGGAGAATGGAAACGCACTTCTGGATGATGACCTTCTAGAAGATTGATAGTGGGCATTAATTGCCTTTGCTATTTTGGGAGTGAGTGGGAATCTTTTGATTCGTTTATTGTACCACTCCCCATTCTGGCTGTTTTTAGGGTTAGGGCTGAGGTGGCTTAATCTAAGCCATTCATTTGATTGTAATCTGAGCCGTCCATTGGACTGGGCTATCTATAAAAGGGGCATCCCCCCTCATTTGTAATTCATTAGACTAGAGAATAGACATTCTGATAGAGCATAGAGAGACAATTTAGAGTTAGCATAGTTTCATTGCATAGCATAGTTTGAAGGAGAAGGAAAGTTCTCCCTTTGAGAATTTTGTAAGGAATTGTTACGAAGACTATCATAATAAAAGAGTTTCATTGATGGTGAATTTGTCTTTTGTTATGAGCAGTTAGTGAGGTTTCTTCGCCCTTCAACTTCAAGTAGTTTAAAGTAGCGTAATTTTCATTTCATGCAAGTATATGTTAGCTGTGGATTTGTGGTGTTAATCGAGGCAACTTCGTTTTAGTCCATACCACTAGCAGCTTGCTGACGGCAAGTTTGCCTTGTGTGGTCAACTGGAGCATTTTATAAGCCTAACTTTAGTTATAATTCACACCTTGGTATGCGTCGTCTTGACGATGTCTTGATGTTAGATTGTAACTTGAAAATTTCTTGCTATCTCCTTGAAGATTGCACCAACTTTGTGTAAGTTGTCCAACGTGAGGTGGAGCAGAGTTTGGTTGAAGTTTGCTGAAATTGATCCTGCGTCCCGTCTTTAGATAGACCATAAGTTTTCTAATCCCTGCAACCATAGTTGGAAGACTCGCCCCAAAGAAAAACTCGCCAAGCAAAAAATTGGAGAGTTTTTTAAAACTCGCCAAAAACTCGAAAAAATAAATAAATAAATAAATTGTTTTTTTTGCAAAATTGAGTTTTTTCGAAAAACTC